>JAWQRJ010003884.1:0-11576 GCA_033557515.1 Diorygopyx duplodentatus
AAGATTAGCGCGTTTAATATAATAGTAGATAAACGCAAAACACTATGAAAATAACAAGAATATGTAATAAACGCGAAAATGGGTGAACGCTACTGAAAAATCACCAAAAATCAATTAAAAATCCCTAGATCTTTTAGGCAAATCAATATACACTTAGACAGTAAGTAGTCACGTGGCAATCAACCATTAATGAAAAGCAGGTTATAAATATTCTACTGGAATCGCACACTTCCAGTCATATTGAATTCATCCTGACGAGAACAACCGCATAATCCATGATTTTATTTATATTGGGTTGAACAATAATCTAAATAGATTAATCCTCTTGTGATCTGGAAGTTGTTCAATGCCGCTAAACTGCTGTATTTTCTGATCTCATTAGCGTCATTTTCACCACTTTGATGATTTTTCTCTTCTTTGAGTTTTCTTTTCATAGCCCGATATAGATATCGAAATCAAATGAAACCAAGAGAAAGCTTAGTTAACTAGATTTATTAATTAATATGCTCGGTATCGGTGTTCATCTAACTAGATCATCTTCAGCGGAGTGTACAATAGTGAAAAGGAAACAGATTAAAGTATAAAAATTGAACAGAACAAAAGGAAAACTTACAGTCACAAATGTAAAAATATCTATCGAAGAATAAAAACGAAAATTTAACAGATTAAAAATGTGAAGACGTATACAAAGTAAACGCACGACAGGAAATGAATTATAAAATAAACGTACTGGAAAACCAGATGTCGAAAAGGAATAAGTTGAAATCTAAAAATGAATATAAAGGAAAATAAAGAGTTATGTTCATTATGTTCATTATCAAAATTCATCGGAAAATCGTCGGAAATGTTTTTCAAATATCGATTTTCTGTTATTTATTCTGATAGATATATCTTTGATAGATACATATTTCGAAAGCCTTGCTATTTCATTTGAATGAAGGTTTTATGAATAATGATGATAGGCCACCCTGAATTCAAGGTTTTATTCACATCGTTGAAGAAGTGTAAGAGAATAAGGTTATGAAATTCATTTAATTTTCTAGCATAATTTCAAATCTTTGAATTTTTTCATTTTTTAAGTATTGTGACATTCTAGTCCTTATGTTCAATCTATACGATAGAAAAATGTTTAGAAAACTCTAAACCTCTAGTAAGTCCCGTAGCTCTGAAATACTCAGCGATAAAGGCATTGGATTCAAAAGATATAACAAAATCTTAAAATTTCCTCTTCATCCAAAATACTGAAGATTTAGGATTATTCTTCAAACCTTTCAGAATAAAATCCATGATAAAGAAAATTTTAAACCAACAACCGAAGATATTTTTAAAACTTAATACCTTTTAGGTGTCTCCTCTTCGGGTGCCTCTAACACTATAACTTTCCATTCTAAACAATTGTTGAAAGTAAATAAAAAATTACTAACGTTCTCTATTTACGAAAGGACAAACTTAGCCTATAAATATATAAAGAATGGAAGAATATGAAAAGAATACCGAATACCCCAAATTAGGTATATAAACCAATGAATGTGTTTTAGTTGTGAAAAGTACATGTTTATGTGAACGTTTGCAGTGTACATGTACAACAATTCAAGAAAATAAGCCCAAAAGGCTGCTACTAGCTTTTATTTGTTATAGGTGCTTTTATTTGCTACTAGCTTTTATAGGTTGATTTAAATTTTCTTCATGTTTTTTGTTTGATAATATTAACCCAGGCACTTAAATCAGTTTTTGACCTGTCTGCGAAGAAACAGACCAATGTTTCTCCCAAAAAGGCAGTCTACGATAGTCAACCGAAATAATTTGTTTATATTATTGTTTACACTTACAATTTGCAAACCCTGTAATGTCCTGGACAAAAGTTCAACGATTGATTCATTCCTCACAAAAAATTCTCTGAAAATCCAACAAAAGGAGTTAAAACATAGATAAACAATTGCCTATTGAAAATAAATTTAATTTGAATATTTAAAAGGTTTTGGCTAACCAATTGAGATTTTTTCCTATGTAATTACAGCTATTTTCAATTTTTAACCGTTGTTTTAGAGAAACAATGCTAAATACACATTACTCACGTTACTTTTCCTTTGTTTTGTTTTTTAGGGTTGTCTTTTGTTCGCTTCTCACAAATTGTTAGGTGGTAATGAAGAAATGTACTCTTCTGATTGCTTTATTTTTCTCTTCAACTCTACATGTTTCGGCAAGTTTTTATTGCCATCTTCAGGAGTATCTATAAATCTATAAATTTTTATTTTTAGTTATTGTTAGTGTGTTTTTTAGTTAAAAATTAAATTTTAAATAAATTATAAAATTAAAATCGAATTTATCTAATCTAACTTTCTGAAGGTAACTTGTCTTATTTTTCAAATTGTGATAAATTCATATTAATTACTTACTGTCAAATGATGGCCATATCATGGTTGGTATAGTCTTTTCTCTTCTCTTATTTGTTCGTATTACAATTGTTTCTATAATTGTTTTTACAATTAATTTGTCAATTAAGTTGTTGTTCATTCGGTGTATGTATGTATTAATGGCGGCAAATGTATTATTTAAATGATGATATGAATCGAAACATATAATTCCCTGTGTTTGTGTTGGTTTTTTGTAAATTTCATATTCCAGTGTAAATTTTAGCGCATACGCGCAGAATTGTAAACAAAATGTCGGACACAGAAAAGACACAGGAAGTTTTAAGAGCAGAATAATAACAACAAAGCTTAATCAAATTCACAAAAAATAACACAACATAAGAAGGCCAAAAAGCTAATAACACCAGACATCACTAGCAAGTCATATTTACATACACAAATTCTCAGTTAACAATGAATCACTTGCAGAAGAAGGACATATTGATAAATTACAGAAAATAATCCAACTCCACAAGTTCGACGAAATAAAACAATTGTAATACGAACAAATGAAAGAAGAAAAGGCACTGTACCAAATACATGATATGACCAACAAATCGATAAAACAAATTTTAATAACCACCACAATTAAGTAGATAATTTGACAGTAAGTAATTAATATGAATTTATATACAATTTGTAAAAATGAGACAAGATACCTTCAGAAAGTTAGATTAGATAAGTTCGACTTTAATTTTATTTTAATTTATTTAAAATTTAGTTTTTAACTACAAAACACACTGACAATAACTAAAAATAAAAATGATTTGTAGATACCCCTGAAGATGGCAATAAAAACTTGCCGAAACATGTAGAGTTGAAGAGAAAAATAAAGCAATCAGACGCACAATTTAAAATTGTTATGTGGTACCTACAAACAAAAAATAAACAAATAATCAAAAATTACCTTGAATGAACCTTCAAATGAAAAACAAAAACTACACTATTTTAGATTTCTGACCTTCAACCATAGTAATTTGAAAGCTAAAAACATTATTACAATTTTTGACCTGTATACTATGTTGCAAATAATAAACAATTTATCAAATTATAAACAAAAAATCCCCACAACGGAAAAAATAGTATTTACTCAGTACAATGTCACAATTGTAATAAATTTGACATTGGTTAGACAGGTCACAAACTATCAAAGCGGATCAAAAATATAAAACCAAACCGTCCTCAACTCTTTAGAAACATCGAATAGAAACGGGTCACAGCATATATTTTGAAAATGCAAAAATTCTTCACTCTGTAAAATTGAAAAACAGAAAAATAATAACAGTTAAACATTTCTTAACGAACAAATAAAGTTTAGTTACAAACCCCTATTCACTATTATTTATTGCTATTCGTTTGAGCTTTTTGTATAAAATATGTTGTGTAATATATTTCGATGTTTAAATGTAAATTGAAAAGCTTTTAAAAGGGGGAAACAAAATTTGGAAATATATTTTTTGTCTATTTTTTTATTGCTATTCTTTTGAGCGTTTTGTATGAAATATGTTGTATAATATATTTCGATGTTTAAATGTAAATTGATAAGCTTTTAAAAGGGGGAAACAAAACTTGGAAATTTTTTTTAAATTTTTTTTATTGCTATTCTTTTGAGCTTTTTGTATAAAATATGTTGTATAATATATTTTGATGTTTATATGTAAATTGAAAGGCTTTTAAAAGGGGGAAACAAAATTTGGAAGCATTTTTTTCATTTTTCATTGCTATTCTTTTGAGATTTTTGTATAAAAGATGTTGTATAATATATTTTGATGTTTAAATGTAAATTGAAAAGCTTTTAAAAGGGGAAACAAAATTTGGAAACTATATATAATTTCTTTTTTGCTCTTTCCATGATTGTAATGTTGAATTTTTTTCAAAAATTCTTATAAAGTTGTTGCGCTTGCCCCGATTTATAAGGTTCTTTTCAAATTCACCAAATTCTTTTCAACCATAGTGATTTTAAATATTTAAATAGTTGTTTTATTTGCATTAGTCCTTTGATCTATATATTTTGATCCCTATTTGATCTATATATTTTGCATTGTCTTAACAAATCCAGGTGGATCAAATCCACTCTTATTCAACAGTTTGTCAGACATTTATATTCAACTCCAGGTAACAATTTTTCAAGTATCACTTTCCTGTATTCTTCTCTGGTTATATTTTGAAATAAGCACAGTTATTACCTCTGCAGGATTTTGCTACTTCGCTTAGCAGGTTCTTCATGTACAAAATAATTTGAACAATTACTACTAACAGTAGCAAGAAACATTACTTTTGTAGGGAAACGATTACTATATCGTCATTTATTGATAATAAATGTTTTAGTGATATACAACCATTATTAATCCACTCGAATTTGATCTGAAATGAGTCACATAGTTGATCTATCACATCGTATATTGATCGTACATTGAAGCAGTATTTTAATCGTGCAATAATAGTATGTTAATCGTGTAATTTTGTTTATATCTGTCGAATATAGCTTTGGGTACTTGTCCCGATTTTAATCGGTTGTGAACTGTAGATTTGCCAATAGAGCTTTATTTCGCCCCAAATCAATAATTTTTGCTTTCAGCCTAACACAGATTGAGTTTCTTTTTCTTTTTTTTTTGAGGATTTGATGCCAGAACATTGTTTTTATCTATGGTGTGTTGGTTATCCGTGGTAATCAGGTGAATAATAATATTATTGTGAATTATAGGTGAATATAATATAGGGTATAATTAATTGAATACTTATGATTATTAATAATTTATTCTATGCCCTACTAGTTTCGAGTATAGTTCATCCCCAGGGACACTAAAAATTCCATAAAATACATATATTAGCGGGTTAAATTTAATGAAAATAATTTTATTAAAAATGTGTTGGTAACATGCATGTCTTAAATGCAAAAAGAAATAATATATTTAAAAGCAGAAAGAACAAATTGAATACTTACGTATCAAAGTGAATAATTCAAGTTTGTGTCTAAATGGTGTAGTATTTTTGCATTTCTTTGTTGATCAAAATCATGAGTATAGGAAAATGTCTGCCGAAGGATGAGTTAAATTGTTTGTGTTCTTTGATTCTTATACTCAATTTTCTTCCGGTGTCGCCTATGTAGGTGGCGTCGCAAGTTTCGCATTCCAGTGCGTAGACGCAGTTCTTCTCTAGTGTGTTAGTGTTACTCTTGATGTTAATCACCAAGTTACTGTTAGTTAGAGTTTGTGATTTTAAAAGTGGCGGTCAGGTCGCAATGATTTAATATTTTTTTATTTGTTTGGAGATTGCCTTGATAAGTGAATTTAATGTTGTGAAGTTGGTTGAATTACGTTTTTTGGATTCTTTTCTGAATTGTATCATACAATATGATACAATGTATTTTGAAGTTGTTATAGTGTTGTTATAATTGTAAAATTATCGTATGCGATTTTTGATACTGGATTTTTCAATGGTTATCTCAGAGTAGATTTTCAGACTTCCATTTCAGATTTTGAAGCTCAAGGAGAAAGGATAATGCCAGTCCACCATGCATAAAACTGATATCGACTAAATTCCCTTTCCATCCATTATTGCCGTAATATCCGCGTTGATGTTCACGCTGATGGGAGCATTTAAGTGATCATTACCCTATACGCACGCCGTAATAAGGCAGCTTTAATCCTGAGGGACGCCGCCATCGCTTTAATATCTCCCCGTTCCATCGTCTTTAAGCGTGGGCAATTTCTTCTCATTCACACCATCTGCTTTTCGTAACGCCTTCAATAATAACGTGGGATTTGAAAGTTGGATTCAGAATTTGTAATCAGGTTCTAAAAGATTTTTGAAGGGCCATTAATGTTTATCGAACAATTTCCGTTATACAGTGGCATTGTTCGCGTCCAATGCAGACCTCCGGTAAATAATTAACGCTGTGATCGATGGGAAAACTTCGCTAATATATTTATTATGCCGCATACCGTTAAATTCAGTGCACGCGCGTATATATTAAAAGCGTAATGATGGCCTATCGTATGTAGTTAATTACAGTTGCGAGGGCTTCGGCGTTTCGATTAAAAACGTGTAACGGCTCGAATTGTTCGTGTTAACATCGTCGGTTATTAGTGAATAATTTATCAGCCGTAGTGCTGACAATGGGCAAGTGTTTAACTGGATACAAATACTATTTGGATAAATGAACGCCGGTACGCATAGAAACGGTAGAATCAATTTTTGATTGTTATTAATTGAATATTTCTCCGATGTGTGCATCTGTAGTTCTTACTGAGAGATTTATGGTTTGGTGGCTATTTTAAATAAATGGCAATTTTAGTTATTGTTGCACGCGAAATGTATGCGTTTTCTTTATGTGGAGCATTTCTAGGAGGACTCTAGATGTAAACCGCTAAGGAATACACACAGTGTATATCCACCCCACAGGAATTCAGGGAATTGCTTGGAATTATCGGGAATTATGGAGAATTATTTAAAAGTATTAGGTATTATTTGGAATTATGAAAAATTATTGGGAATTAAAAGAAGAAATTAAAAGCGAATTATGTGGATGTTATTTTATTCTTGTGATCAGTCTTCTTCCGGTTTCTCTAATGTAAATTTTCTCACAAGTTGTACATTGAAGTTGATATACCCCGTTTTTGTTTTGGTGTATATTTTATCTCTAGTTTATATTATCTTATGGGAATTTGTGGAACTTGTTTTTCATATCTATTTTAAGAAAGTATTAGTTATTAATTTAATTCTTGCAATATGGTGTATGGGTTTTGCAAATAAGAGAATAAAGGGGGTCTCTGAATGTTTGTTTGTTCATCAAAACATTCTATGTCTGTTCTTGTTGATTAAAACATTCTATGTCGGTTCTTGTGTTTTTAATATTCTCTATGTTATATGCTTCATATATTTCGATCTTAGTACTTTTATTCATTTAAATGAGAATTGTAGCGTTTTTGTCTTTATCAAAGTAACGTTGGTATGTTAAAAAATGTCTCGCAAATGCGAAATTTATGTTGTGTTGATGCTGTTTTATTCTTGTGGCAAGTCTTCTTCTCGGTTTCTCCAATGTAAATTATATATTTAGTACTTATTATTTTATTTGCTATGGTATTATATGATTTAATGGTTGCTGTCAACAAAACACCTGCTTAGTTTTACTAACTGCATATTTAAAATAATTGTAGATATCCCTGAAGATGTGTGGATCCACACGAAACATGTAGATTTTTAAATATAATGTATCATTTATCATTTATTTATTATGAAGTTATTTTATTATTATTTAGTTCATATAAATGGGTTAGAATATCATCAGCATCGTCGGCATTATCATCAGCTAAATTAGTATCAACCAAAAGAGCACTCTTGCACCTTGAATTAAAAAAAAAATTAGGATGGATAAGCAACGACCAAACTTTTTCTAATCAAAGAAATTAAAAAAAAATTTAATTTAAAACTCCAATATTAAAAAACTTTCATGTTTTTCATTACTCTTAACTACAATCATACACAATATGTTGAAAGATTAAAATCTGTTAAATTATGTATGAAAGTGATCCCGCACGTGTTATTTAAATTCTGTGGATTATCTTGTTTGGCAAAACATGCAATGGTCACCAAAAGTATTCACACATAATCAAAATTCTATTTGTGCGATTTAAAGTAAACAATTATTCACATTTAATTAAAAAACGCTATGTAAACTATAGGTATATTCATTTCATTAATGCTGTGTATAAATATTTATTTTTTACAAAAATAAAGTGAGTTATGTGAACCGTTTACACACTTTTGCACAAAATTTATTTTCGCTTGTCCACCCCTTGGCTTTGAGAGCTAACTTCAAGCCCGATTAAAAAATATTAAAAATATTTTTTACAAAACAGTCTGTACAAAACTTCCTTAGTTTGTGAAATTGTTCTGGAATTTTGACATTTTGAAAATTGCAGGTTTATAAATAATTTTTGAAGACTTCTTGTGGTTACAGGACCAAGTAATAAATAACTTTCGTCACGTGATATGTAAATAACTATTTTAAGAGCTATATTACCGAAAATCTTCAATATCAATCAGGAAGCCTTTCCCCAAGGAAGATTTATGAGCAATTAAAATAATAATCGGGTTAACTCGATCAAATAGCTTTATAATTAAAAATATAATTTATTAGTAACGTTAACAATAGGAATATATGCAAATTGATGAAAGTTTATAATTGAACGCGTTGAGGCCGTGTATAACTGAAACTTTTAAAAATCAAGAAGAACAAACTTTCATTATCCTTTTGTCAGAAAATGCCTTTGGCGATGCAATATCATAAATAACGTACATTACTATGCATGTAAGTGCGCTACTAACAGTCGTAATGCAATTAACGGCGTTTTTAAAAAAGCTTCCGAGCCGTGGAAAGCTCGAAAAACACAACAGATGGCGCAGTTTCGTGTACACAATACGGCCAACAAGCATGGAAAGCAACAGTTAAATATGAAAATCGCGTGTGTTGTATGCACTACTTTAGACTCTTTATCTCTGTACCACTCTGTATTTGCATAAAGCGGTCTTCCTGGCTTTAGAAATCCTTGAGTTGTTTTTATACCAATGTATATTAAACCCTTAATGGTTAGTGAGCAGTGTTCAATACATATTTATTCAATAATGTAATAGTCTAAAATTTATAATTGTGGGGATGTTTTCCTCACAATGCCATGTGTTTTCCTCACAATTTTATTTATTTACGATATAAAATGATTTTGATGATTTAATGATTCTTTCCTAAATATTAAAATTAATTAACACTGACAAATAGAATCATTCACCAAGTTCACTGCTTAACTTGATTAGTGATATACACACACTGTATGTTTTTATCTTCGTACGTCCAACTTTATGCAGACGATTTAAATATATTTGTATTTTATATGCGAATTTGTTTAATTGCGACTGTTTGGGGCTTCAGGAGGTCCTTGATCGTTTTTGGTATTATTATTTTAGAAATTGTTTACCCTTGAGCTTAGAAAACTGCAAATACATCCATTTTATAAGGAAGAATGTTTTACAATTTTTGATAACTAGTATTCATCATTAATGGAGTATGTGGGACTATAAAAAAGAATAGAAAAGGAATGCCTAATCCAAACAGCAACCTTAACCGCGGAGAAGTAAAGAAAGATGTTATCGAAGATTCATGAAGTTAATTTTTGCATAACATGAAGAACAAACTACAACAAATAAAGACATAATAAAACTTTAAAAAATAAATAAAAATATTAGTGCTGTTGTTAACTTTGATAGACATTTTATACATTTTTGACTGACACAGTTGGAAAGGCAATGAAATGTCATCGAAAGTTATTCTGCCATTTAATGAGTCAACTGAACGTTAACTAATATCCTGCATTATGTTTATGTAAAGTACAAGTAGGCTTTGTTTTGTGTTCATGAATACGTATATGTAGCTTTCGTCCAGTTTGACCTGTGTAAATTTTATTACATTTATTACAAGGTATGAACTAGATGCCGTTTTTTCAGAAGTGGTAACTTCATTATTGTAAATTGGAAGAATATTAAATATTTTATTATGTGTTTTGAAAGCAGGAGTTGTATTAATGTACTTATTAGAGATATTAGCGGATTTTAAATTACTATTATTATTTGAGAATTACGTGGGCTTATACATTTGCTTACTTAAAGCCTAGTTAATGCAATTAATATTTATAAAGGGTGGTGGGGTTGTAGAAATATTTTTCCAGTCACATCCATATACATCAGTCCTAATCTACAATCCACAGTTTTTTGTAGATTAGGACTGAAGATGATTAGTTTAATTGAAACCGGTCTCTATTATATGTAACTGAGAATAAAGCAAGTAAAAAAAGAAGTTATCGTTTTTTTACTTTCTGAGTACCTGGAAGACCGAGCTCGCTCGGGGGGTGCTGGTGGCACCATCGAATATCGCGTTACGGCCAACGATTAAACTATCGTCATAGCCGCGCCCATGTATACTATCTCTGTTTCGCTTCCCGCAGATAGATAGCAGTTCTGTATCGATGTTTTTCTTACAATTTTATTTATTAATTTATTTACGATATACAATGAATTTAGTGAGAGTCGAGACATATCTCAATCGATTCCTGGATGACTCAAAAAAGAAACGCAAACCTTTACTAAAAACAATCCAACCGTAATAATAATAATTAATGGGGATAAAGGACAAAAAGCAGTTACACTCAATAAAGAAGATTATATCAAAAAAGCTACAGAACATTTAAGTGATCAAAATACTTACAAAAGAATAATATTAAGAAATGCTACTGCTAAAATTGAAAAAGGCTATAACCAAATTGTCGAAAAAATTGTATAGTAAACAAAAAGTAGTGAAAACACAAAAAATAAATTAATTTCGAAACATTCCAAACCCCCAAGAATTTACACTCCTATGTGGGTTGATCCTTACCTTTAACGGTTGTGATGTGGATGCTATGTAAATTGTTGAGCAGTTTTTACATTTGATTTCATACAATACTCCATCCTCTTTCATTTTCCCTCTTTTACTTTTTTATTTTGTGAATGTTTTTCTATTGGTGTTGAGTGTAGTGAATGCCGGTGTGAAGTTGTATTTTTCTAGATTTTTTATATGTATTGGAGCGTTGATTTGTGTATGGTATTGCTGTGTAGTTTTTAAAATTTTTGTTTTATTATTTTTGTTTATGTTATTTTATTAATTTCTTTGGTTATTAAGTTCTTTGCATATGCGTTTTCTAAAAATGCTGTTTTTATTCTTTGTATGTTTGATTGTGAAATTCTTTATCTAAAATTGTTAATGCTTTTTTAATTGCATTGTTGAGAGTATCAACTTTTTGTGGTTTTGGGTGATTAGAATCATAGTGTAGATATCTCCTGCTATTAGCAAATTTTATTGTATTGCCATTGTTTCTCTTTAGCATTGTGTCTAGAAATGGAATTGTTTTTTCGTAATTTTTTCTAATTCCACTTTGAATTTTAACCTATCATCAAAATTATTAAAAGTGTTTATTAACTCATCAATTTTGTTTTCTGAATATGTCATTATAATATCATCTACGTATCTGAAATAAAATGTAGGTTTTAGTTTATTTAGACAGATATCTTCCATATATTCCATAGTAAAGTTTGCTATGGTTCCTGATAGTGGTATGTCCATAGTACAACCCTAAA
>JAWQRJ010003885.1:0-11575 GCA_033557515.1 Diorygopyx duplodentatus
CCTTTAAAGTCAGCTACAACAAAGTTAGTGATGTTATGCTGTATGGGGAGTGGTTATTTTCTTCATAAAAATATTTTTTTTAAATAACAATAAAATCAATTTTTCATAAATCTGCGCAATGAAATGATAAATAAAATAATAATAAAATAACCACACCCCATACAGCAGAACATCACTAACTAAAACACCCTGTATATTAAAATGTTTTTATTTTTATTCTTTAACCTTTTTTGAAATTCCGCTTATGTAATAATAAAATTGCAATGAGCATAGGGTAACGCAGGTAGTGACACCTATATGTCCTATACTGCATTTGCGGCGGCCAATTCTTATTTATCACCAAAATTTGCCATTATTCATATTTGAGTATAAAATAAGTGGTAATCCACTTATTTTATACTCAAATGTGAATAATGGCAAATTTTGGTGATAAATAAGAATTTAAATGTTACTTATGCACTACTATTGACAGAACGCCCATATTTCCAGGAATTTATCGTTTCTAATTGTTATCAATTTGTTTTCTGTTTTTCTATATATTATTATTGTGATTACAATAGTAAGCACCCAAATACATTGTTTCCATATCCCATTCGTCGAATGTTAAATAATGAACACAATGTAAATCAGTGTAGCAGTAAAATTTGCCACAGACGTCCTATATTAAATCACACGGCCGTAAGAAATACAAGGTTAAGCAGGACAATAACGATCTTAATGAATACGTAAATTTTATGCTTTAATTGAAACCATGACTACTTGGTTATAACTGTGCGAACGACTAACTGTATTTTCTTTCTAGGTAGTGCGATAAACTGCGATCTAAGTCGTGCTTTATACCAATTGGCGTCGTGATGACCGGGCACAGTGCACCTCCCTAATGGAACCATATTACCGAGCTGATGGACTTTTCAAATTGCAGTAGGCTGGGTATAATTATCACGTATCAAGAGCGTAATAAGTGGGAATGTCCAAATGATTAGAATTAGACGCGCGAGATGCGGAATTTGCCGCCAACATGTAACTTTAAAAGTGTACAATACGCTTAGCATATTAAACAGGCGGAAGTGCTGTCTATGCATTACTAATAATAAATTTTCTGTTTGCTAATCTGCACATTACATTTTGTTTGCTAATCTACGTCAGAAATCGATATCCTTAGATTAGTCCATATAATAGGCAGTACAAATCCTTTATTAGTTAGGTATTCTAACGGATAAATGATTGGTACTAATCAGGAAATATGAAGTCGATTATGATTGATTATACCTTAAGTGTAACTAAGTTAATTGAAGGTAAATTTACCAATAGCGCATATATTGTTGTGTAATCGCATAACGATTTCCCATGCATTCTTCAATTGGGTGCAGTTAAACAGAATCACGAAAAATGAGTACACTTCTAGTTGCTTTGTGTATCTAATGTACTTCTGACCACACTTCGTGTCCAAGCTCAATAGTAAGCCCACGTATTCCACATGTACCTAATGTAGCTTCAGATCATTATCTGCGGATCTGCAGAAAAAGTTGAATTTATATTAGTCTGTTGATGGTCGTTTCTTTCTCACGTTTATGTTATTTAATTAATTACTACAGATGTGACAAACATTCGGACATGTCATGGTCATTTTTTGGCAACTGTGTAATTTCCTGCAACGGTCTCAGGTTATTCCCTGATGTGAGAGAATGCATTCACTATTTATGGTACCTACAATTTTATCCTATTTGATAGTAAGCAGACAAGTTACTAAGAAAGAAAAGCGGTATCCATTTTATAAAATATTAAATTACGTCATTCTTAAAATATAGTTTTCGAGGAAAAAACAATTTTGGTATATTATCCTGTTTCTCCCTTTTTTATTCTAAAATATTTTTTTACTAGTAAGTGGTCGTAAGAGAAATAAACATAAGAAGAGAAAATAGGATGGAAAAATTGCACTAATCTTAACAATATGTATGCAAATCTCCTTCAAAGTATCTGAACGACTAGATTTGAGAAAATTGTTAAGAGAAGGTTATACCAATACAAAATATGTTCCGTCCCATCACTGATTTTAATTTCAACGCACATAATGTTTGTAAATTCATCTTATTGAGTATTGCTACTTTACGTGCTCCAAAAAATTGGTAGAAAACGTGAGATATTGCACCTGGTAATACAACGTCATTCTTAAACTTAAGAACAGTTCCTCCAACTTGACTCATTGAATTTTACAGATATCTACGTAGTTTTATAATGGGTAATGTTTATTTTTCACGCTCACTATATTTCCCTTTATTATAATTCTTATTACCTTGAGAACACGAATACGTAGACATACATGCAATACTTCCATCCCGTCCTGTTGTGTTAGCATACAGCGACGACAACATGCAGTTATCAATAATGCAGTTATTGAGGTTATCAATAATTTTTTTGTTTTCGGTTGTTAATTCTTAAATCGTCATGCTTGAATATAAGATTAAAAGCAGTCGTTTTGCTGCATATATTTTAAAATAGCGTACTTTATAATTTCCAATCCTCATTCATCTACAGCATTGCATACGGGCATGTAAAGATTCATAGCTGGAAGTGTTAACCTTTTGACACAGTCTAAATGGATATTTTATTAGTCGGCTATTACTAATTCATTTAAATATCCCGCGACTTATAAATAAATATGAACGTTCGCCGGCAGGAGAGATTCATGAATGAAACGCAATCGGTCGTGCCTTCATAATTCATGCGCGCAATAAAAACTCGGAATCCTTTCAAGTCAAGTCGGTAAGCGAAACGGAGTAGGAGACGTTTTGTGGTTTAATTGCGCGTAGTATTTTTAACTGTATACCGACTGTTTATGGGGAAAGGTGATAGTAAATATGGAGATAACATTTTGCCGGGGAAACGCGACGGACAGCACCGCTACGTATGAAAAATCACTAACTGGAAGCGTATTTTTTCTGTTGAAATTTCATGTCCTGCCGCGCTTAGTATGCGAGGTCGAGCATTTCGCTCTTTTCTCCAGGACGCTTTCGGTGATTTATAGCCGTGGTTTTCACGCTTAACCAAGCAGCACGCTTATGGTTTACAAATACTATCGTAAAGTTACTTATGTATAAAGTTAAGGACTGTTTTGTGATACGTTTTTGCGAAAATTCCGTAACTTAAATTGCATCGTAATTGGATTGCAAATGATTTAATATTAACAACCTTCATTTCACGCGTGGTTATAATTTATGACAATATTATTTCACTATTTAGTCTTTTTTTTTATGGGGTTTATGGGGTTTATGGGGTTTAAGGGTGTTAATAGGCTGTTTAGAGTACACGGGATTATTTGAGGTAATGATGTTTTTAGTCAATAAAGTAAACTCCAGTAATTTTTTTTTCACCGAATGCGATACTTTCTAAAAGAAAGTAATAAGCTTTATTGCCGGCAACTCCGAGCTTTAGTGCTTTGCAAAAAGGTATTCAATGATAACCTATTAACAAACTAAGATTTCATTGCAAGCAGTTGCTTTGCAGGCATGTTGATTAATAAATTTACAAAATCATAGAGATTTTACAATTAGTCATGTGTGCGTAACATCTTGTGTTTGGGCATTTTTCAATAAAATTATTTTTAGTGCAGTTTCAAAGCATTTTAAGAACAGATTATATAATATATTCGCTACTTCCATTTCCTTCTTATCTTCATTTCATTACAAGCAATAAGTTTGTTATTTTATATGTTATTATAAAACTAAGTTAATGTAGTATAACAACTTTTTATTCTCCTTGCACGTATTTCGATACAATATGTATCAGTTTCAAAGCGTAATTCACAATAGTAACCAGATATCTCCTAGGTGGGCGTCAGAGTGTCTGTCCAATATATACGGAGCTACAATATGAACAATTTAGTTTGTATACACCGGATTTCATAACATCGCGTGTTTTGTCTTGATCAAAGTTCTAAAAATACTTGGTTATTTCTATATGTTGTTTTATATTTGTTTGTTGTCTGTGTAACTACTTATACGCTGTTAACTTGTGTGTTTTGTGGTGGCAGGAATCGTTAGGGATTGTAATGCCTGATTGTGTTGGTCTTTTTGCAGACAATAGCATATTTGAATCCAAAAAGTGAATAAATCTGTTTTGTTCTGTTTCTAATGTGAACTGTATGTTGGGGTATATATTATCTTTGAAGGTAGATGAAAGCAGGTATTTTCAATTGGAGAAATGCCCATCAAAGTGTCCTTTCGTTGATCGACCCCCTTAAATGCCATAGATTGACTGAAGCGTCTGCTTCTTACATTTTCATGTTGGTAGTCACAAATTTTAGTGGATTTTTTAGTGCCTGTATATTACGGCACAGATAAATATTTGCAAGTCTAAACATGTATTAGATATTTAATTTGTTCGAGTTATGACAGAATTATAAAAATAAATAAATTAGAAAGTAGAAGAATAAGTTGTGTAAAATAATCTACTGCTATTGTTCAAAATTAAAACCTTCACAAAAAAGATGTAGATCTAACAAAATTAAAAATTGAAAAAGTGTTGCAACATTTTCTACCTTGCCACTACTATTGACCACACAAGCATTACATCTTTTATGGAAGTTTCAAGGAAGTCCATGTCCTTTAAAGGCCCTTAAATCCATGCCGTTCAAGGGCATGGATCAACCAAAGCACACTTTTACTTGGAGATAACATAAGTATCTCAAACTGAAAATAGCTGCCTTCACCTTCCGTCGAATCCCCTCGGGTTTATGTCTTATTTACATAACAAATATCGTTAAATATTTATAATATTTTCCGCCTTTCTTCTATTCACCTGTTGAGGCATTTTTATTAATTTAAGCGAATACCATCGACAGATACATAACGATATTTTGGCAGTTTGCAAAAGAAATAACAATTTTTTTTCACAGCTTGTTACTTTTTAGGTGATTAACTCGTATAACAGTTGAATTAAATATGCAACATGTATGTACGTTTGCAATCGCTGAAATTAGCAGTGTCCCAAATTATACAGAGTTCGAGATATAAATTTGAAATTTGGTAATCTTAATTTGTTTATAAAAACCCATATTTTAATATTGGTATGACATCGTTTTAAAGATACTTGTTTTAGAAAAACAGTAGACGTCCTGATAAGGTTGTTTATTCAAAAATAATTATGAACAATAAATTAACAACTCTAAATGATAACGACGATTACATAAAACAATATCTTCCTTTTGGACTGTTGTTAATAATATCTCACACGTATAGCTTTTCGTGACTAAATAATTTCCAACTAAAACAAATTGAATCAAGCAGAAATGGCTCTTGTAATCTGATTATTATGTCTTTTTAGAAATAAGTGGTAATTCATTTCACTTGATGTAAAATAAGGTTTAGTTTCCATAGCAATCTAGTCAAGTTTAAAATAAAATAACAGTTCGAATTAAATTAAAAAAATAATTTGACCGAAAACGAACGTCTTGAATTATTAATAAAAATTATTAAGCCGAATCCAACTAACCAACACATTGTGCATTCAGATACTTTGGTCTGCAAGTTTGAGAGAATTTGAACACACCTTTTCCAGAACAATGAGTTTGTCGAAGAGGGCAGATTGAATGGCCTCCTTGATCTCCAGACATGACACCAATGGATTATTTTCTCTGTAGATATTTAAAAACACACCATCAACTTCTGCAGCATTCCTTAGAGGCTTTTATCAACAAACTTCGCCCCCGCCAAGAAATAAATGGGCAACAGTTTCAACGTTTATTGTGATATTTTTCAAAAATATGTGTTCTATAACTTTTAATTGTTAGTTTTTGTATAGTTAGTTTCCGCACGATTTTGTTATTATTTTTAATTAAACTATACCCTACTGTTTTTGTTAATACAAGTAACTTATCAATATCAATATATCTTGCCAAGTAAAAAAATATAAGATGATGGTGTTTCACGAAAGCTCGAAGCAATAAACGAATGAAATTTTGGTAAAAGATGGGTTTTTATAAACAATTTAACATTACCAAATTTCAAATTTACATTTCAAACCATTTGGACGTAATTCCACTTGGTGCAATGATTTATCCGCACCCTGTATATGCAATAATAGACAAGGTGTTCCATTTAAAAGAATGTCTTTTTAAACATCTGGTATCTTTCTGATTATAAAAAATAAAACTGTGTGGTGATAATGAAAAATACTCTTCTGATTGTTTATTTTAATTTGCGACCCCACATGTTTGGGTAATCTTGAACTACCATCCTCATGGGTTATATACAAAATATTGATATTTTCTATTCTATTGTAAATGCCAATTATAATTAAAATTATTAAAATAAATTATAAAATTATAAAACCTAACTTATCAAATATAAAAGTAACTTGTCTTAACTGTGATTACTTATTAATTAAAATATAATACTCACTGTCAATTATCTACTTAATCATGGTGGTTGATAAAATTTTTCATTGTTTTTATTAATTGTAAGAATTGAAAGAACAAAAGTTTTGGCCTGTGCGTATTTTTAACATACTGAATATATCATTTATGATGTTCTGCTTATGGAAATGATTGTATATTATTTATTTGGTGTATTGTAATGTTTCGCTTATTGGTATGTTTGTATATAAGTTTGTAACGTCCAATGAAATCATGGTGTAATATTGAGGTAATTGGGTTCTGTTAAGTATTGTATTGTATTTGTATTTTTAATTGTAAATGGCATTTACATACAATAGAAGAAAATATCAATATTTTGTAGATAACCCCTGAGGATAGTCGCTCAAGATTACCGAAACATGTGGGGTCGCAAATTAAAATAAACAATCAGAAGAGATGAACAATGTTCATTATCACCAAACAGTTTAATTACGATACCTGATTGAAATGAATCTAATAATGAACAATTTCTACAAAAAAAGTTGAACCGGATAAAAAAAATGTGAAAAGCCATATAAGTCGTCTTTCTGTTTTTGAATCGGTCAATATTTAATGAAATTATAGGGGTCCATTTTACGCAACTAACCCTAACTAGTACATGTTTCTTGATAACAGTTTCATGTAAATTACATAGTTTGTATAATTCTGAAAGTAAGCTGTTTACAACTTGATTCATTGCTACTTCTAAAGTAAATTTTCACTAATGTGAATTCTAACTTTACGTTTTTAAGGATAATTGCAACTATTCAGCAACGTGGTTAACATTTAACAATTGGGTTGCATAGGTGAGAACGAATTATTTCGCAGTCACAGGTAATTACTTATAGCGACTTTGACTGTTATTTCAAATAAAGTTTTGTCCATACGTTTTTCATACATCACATTTCACGAATATACAGTTTCATTCTGCTTTGGCCAGTTTGAAATGCCTGAAGAACAATGTATCAAACACTAGCCATTGTCCAAACTAATCATCTCTCTAACTGATCAAATCGGTAATCTCTTGGATGTTGATGAATTTTCTATTCAACTCACATAGGTAAAAAACTCATCATTTACTGTTATGCATAATTTTACACAAATAAAGATTTAACAATTACTATAAAATTTAGTGATACGAATTGCCACTTCCATTCAGAAGTGAATTGAATGTCATTAAGAACAGTTTAAGGAAAATGAATTGGTTTGGTCTTTCTGTCTGTAAAAACATTAAAAATTTGAAGTGTCGCGAGAAATAAAATACGATAATGCTTGCTTCGCCCACGAGATCGCATTAACCTTTCTCGCTTATATTCATCAATAAATGTGATATCATTATTTTAAAAAATTGCATTCCTTTCCTTCTTGCCACACTGATAATGACGAACGAGTCAAAGATCTTCAAAGGCGTGCAGCCATTCATCGCGCAAATGCCGCATTCCTCCGGCGAGGAAGTGTAAATCTACACAGAGCTATGAGAACTTACGTTCGGTGTACAGACACACGTCTATCCGCGTTACGTGATCCAAGTGGCCGCTGGAAGACTGGTGTGTCGTAAGCCCAAATGGCTAAATGAAATTAATCGGAACATACCTAGTTACAAAAATCGCATTGCGTCGCCCATCACGGCGGTCAGGTCATTCACTGTGTTCTGTGTGACCTACAGCCTAGGGGCTGGACACGATTACATGTTGAAACTGTCTGTGCAAGCACACACGAGCCGAATTCTTGTCTGCCACGATGTGCCCACATTTGGCACGACTGCTTTTTATTCTAACTACCATTGTTCCTTTAATTACAATATGTGTGAATCACATTCGGTCTCCTTTATTTAGGCGATACAATCTTAACGTTATACTTTGCTAATGATAACTAGCTCCGCCAACATTTTTTTTATTTAATTAACAAATCTCAAATTAATTAAAAAAATATTGAAAATAAACTCCCAATTTAACTAGCTCCGCCAACATTTTTTTTAACTAGCTCCGCCAACTTTAATTAAACTTTGCATCTGAGACCACAACATACTAAGTTGTGGATATGTTTTGAATTTGTTAAAATTTGGTTTCATGTTGATGCAAGATTGTCAAACAACTGCATTGCTGATTATTTTAGATTATCTGTAGACTCGTAATCAATTTTGTTATAGTTTGTTATCGCCCTGAAATGGTTGGTCAAGCATTGCGATTAGGTAATGAATAAATTGTCTATTTTGCTTAAGATTACTACAAATGTCTTATTGTTAAAGTTGTACATGAGTACCCACTTTCAGGATCCAGATTTAACTGAGCGGAAAGATTGGCCAAAAGAACACACGATCCTTACACATAATCCTTACAATTGCACTGGCATCTTGTGAGTCAAATAGCAGCTAAGCCAACTCAAAAGCACATCCATGCACCAATATCTTTTCATATCCGATTAAGGCGATGGAAAAATATGAGAAAGATACTGAAAACAAAACACAACATTTATCAATTCACTGCATCCCAAACAACATTGTTACGTCTCGATCAGATACACCGAAATTACCATCCATTTGGTGGCTAGTGGGATTGAAAGTATGGAGCGTAATTCTGGACAACCTCTGTCAACTCAAACGGTTTTTACAAAACAGTCTAGGCGGATAATATAGCAATTGTTCTTGCTGCAGTACGCACATTATATAGTGGCTTTCAAAGATTTCATTATAATGTAGGCATTCCCATGAATTTGAGAATTCATTTAGTGGATAGGTGATAACTGACCATCGTTAGCTGACATTAGACAGATCTGTTTAGGCAATGTTTCTACCGTTTTCAAAGTACCAGGATAGCTGGCTGTTCAGCAGTTTTGATCCTCTAGTGACGAAGCACAATTGGCCGGAAGTGGTGACATGAAAAGATCAAATTAAAATTTGTGATTGTGAAAACTACATTTTAGTCAATGGTAGTTATGACTGGGTACTTCTATGTGAATTTAAGTTTTAATAGTTGTCTAAATATAGAAAGTACACATGTAGTAACTGGAAAGAAAGTACCGACCGTACACTATCCAGATTCAAAGTTACTTTAGGGTTCAATTTAATCCAACCAAACACAAATAGTAATAATCTACGCTAGAGTTAATTCCAGATCAAATACTTACAAATATATACAGATATATGCAGATAAGATACTTACAAAATAGGATACCCTTGTTGGGTTTAAGACCAAAATGGAGGTAAAAGGAGTCCGTTTTACGTCGCTAAGGGAAATTCCAAACATTGACCAAGTTTAGTCACGAAAAGGCATCGAGGTTTTTGTGTGACTGATATTTTAGTATTTATATTAACGTGAACACTTTAATATGTAAATGAGAATAATGAAGAGATTTCATTGAACTGGAACATCAAACCCACTTATACAGGCGGAATCCTAAATTTGTTCTCCGATTATCCCATGAGTCAAAAACTAAAACACGACTATCGCAATGTGCACTAGAATATTAAATATTTCACACCATCAATATCATTAAAAAAATTAGACAGTCTTTACAATATTTTTTTAAACAACGGTTACCTCCTAAATCTATTACGTAACTTAATTTTCTCACCATCTGATCCATCCTCTGTAGCTTCAGTACCCAATTTTAGTGTTTTTTTAACTGATCCCAAAGAAGCTAGTTCACAAGTAATTACACCCATTAAATAAAGTAAATTTCCGTATATTCCCTTCCTCACTGTAAAATAGTAAACTGAGTGGGTGTAGATCACTCACACGACTTTCTCACACCTAACCCCCCCGATCTCTAAATGGTGCCACTTTGGGCAAATAAATATTTAACAAGGATATAAGGATTGTGGCACAAAACAAAAATATTCTGAATAACATAATTACCTCTAAAACTTTTCTTTACTTTATTGTTTGTTTTATTTCTTGTTGCCATTTATAATACATGTAGAAATTTACGACGATGCGTCAAAACACTGACCGCCATCTTCTAGAGAATGTTTTTTTTTTACGTAAAATAAATACTAAACGCTATTTTCTCTACCTTCACTAGGATCTACTAGATGGAGACTCCTCCAATGTATTTATTATAGATATTTGAATAATAAGGATGGTTGGTTGTTGTGTTATGTTATAAAAAAACTCGGCCAGTCAAGGACAGTTCAGATGAAGCTGACTGAAAAACTTTTTCGTCGACGAAAATGACGAAAACGTGCTGCATTAAACTATTAGTACCTGGTAGACCGCAGAAACTATCGCTCGGTCTATCAGATACTCCGAGCTTCGCTCGCACTTTCAGCGTTCATTTCAATTCATAATAATAAGAAGTAAGCGCCATCGTGTGCTGAAATACAAAACTAACATTCGACCAGCACACGAACTCTCCCTATTATAGCAACCTGGCAATAATAAGCAAAAACTCATTTTTTATATCTTGAGACGATTTTTCTGAAGGTCGGTGTCTAGTGCAATCAACTTCCTGCCGGTAAAACACAAAAAAAAACACTTTTATGCCACTATGTGCGGTTATCTTCGGACAGGCTGTTTCGCTTCCCCTCCGATAGATCTCGTCAGCTCCCTATAGTTCTGTTCGATGTTTACAATTTTATTTATTTACCAAGTTATGCGAGATATTTGAGACTTGATACCAATTATTGCAGACTTGTCTCGTCAAGCTCTATAATAATTCAATCAAATTCAAATTCCTTCTTAATATCATAAATTAAAACCAGTATTCACCGCAAGGCTGATTGTAACTTAGAACTTAAATTAAATAAATAAATGTAAAAAAGAGAAAAAAATGAGTTAGTTATCAGTTAGAGAATAAATATTCATTCAAATGATTATAAATAATTAATTACAGCAACTATTGACGTTTAATAGTAATTTTTCCAAAAGCATAGTTGCCAACAGTGCCCCCTGAAATACCCGTTGTCACTAGTTGTCAAAATATGCTACAAAACAAGTCAAATGTTACGTTTTTTTCGAATAACCAGGCAAACTTACGATGAGTGACTCGCAGGGTCCGATTCTTTACGTTTTGGTAAGCGGTTTTCACCATAAAAACAGTTGTCAGGTACGTAAAATAACCACAAATAGCGAAACTGCTTATAAGTATTAACCACCCGGCATTATTAATGCCGGGCAGTATTAATGAGCGCCCGGCAAGTTGGAAGTACATACCGACCTTGGCCCTATCCTTATAGACAAATAC
>JAWQRJ010003886.1:0-11573 GCA_033557515.1 Diorygopyx duplodentatus
GGATATATCATATAATAATGTGGTGATTCAATTACTTCATGTGATGTGGAAAGAAGCTTCCCCCGATATAAAGCTTTGTTTCGAGATAATCAAAGAAGTTTTACTTTCGATCATTTAAAAAAATCATTTATATGCAGTGTAAACAAATGATTTTAATATAAACTTAATTAATTGTAAATTGTATCATTTCTAGTCTTTTGTGCACTAAAAAATGTTAGTAAATATATCGCGTTTTTAATAAATATTTCACCTTTTTTGTTAAATATTATATTTAAATATTTGCCATTTGTAAATAAATAATGATCCGGGCCCTAGCTATAACCATTTGTGTTATTAATTAATAAAATAAAACTCCGTCATTGTCTCCTCCATAACATAATGAAACATTTTATTTTGAAAAATCTCATTAAATATCCTCGTATCATCATCGTATTTGTTGATTTTGGTGACCAACCCGAATCAGAAGGACATAACCCCCCATAAGCTCTAAGTAGGCACGAAACATTCTATTATGGCTTACATAAACATTCTTAGTGGAAAAACAGCAGTCTATCTAAAGCACAGTAAAACACAGTAATCACACTGTACGATGATATAGGCAATTAAGAAGCTAAAATGTCCCAAAAAAGAAAGTTATTATACGTAGCGTATACATAATGTGTGAAATCTGTTAAAAAACAGATTGTCACGTTAAAGGTTAACGTGACAAACTAATTGATATTTAATGCCGTTTAAACTGAAGAATATGCATATAAACATTCCCGTTGGAAATTCTAAAGGATAATAAAACTTTAAAATGTTTCCAGTAAATATTTAAGTGAAAGAAAGCACAGGGTAGATCTTTTATATATATTTTTATTTTAATTTAGCTGTTTTCTATTTGTTGCCAGTAATTTCTACCAGATTTTGGTATATTTGTTTCTGTTTGTCCAAATCATTGCATCAACTCTAGAAAACATCAATTTAGAAATAGGAAAGTATTTTTAAGAACACACAAATTCGTATTAGCAACGTTTTAAAAGTGCTAAAAAGTTTTAGTTAACAAGAATCCTATTCACAAAAATTAAAACCGAATATTTACTAACCGAATACTTATTAGCCGAATACAAAATGCAATAATCCACTAGATTTGCAAAAAAATAGTAACTGTTTAAGAAATTCAAGAATTACTAAACAAACGTTAACTTTGCAAAATCTCAGTCAAGTAACTTTTTTTTATAAAAAATAGAACTTGATAACAAGAAAACAGTGAGGGTTTTAAGGTTACCTTGATCACCTATATTTATGCCAATAATAGATGCAAATAGGTATTCAAGATTTACTTATTAACATTCCCGCAGGTGTCATAAATATTCCTTTAGTTATTTCGCTTGTTTATTGTTTACAATTGTTGGTAATAACACGCGTTGGCGATTATTGTTTAATATTATTATTATTATTATTGAAGCTTAACATTATTATTTTCTGCGTTTCTTTAAAAAAAATTATTATTCATTAACTCCTGTGACAAAAAGTTTCCAACTCGATCTTCCACTACTGGCATTTAAACAAAGAACAACAAGGCGTTGTCCTTTCAAGCAATTGAGGCTGGTCGCGTAGGACTTGATTTCGTTAAAAAATCAGACACTACCGGTATCTGGGGCCACCAAAACGAAATCGCAAGGTCGCCTAGCAAGTATATAAGACGCGGCGACAATCTCTTGCAAAACGTCATTAACAACAGAGAGATCTCGCGGCGAGCTATCTTCCAATTACCAAAATGAAATTCTTGGTGAGTCTTTGGTTTTCTTCAGTTTTCTTCCTTTAATCGAAACTGACTCCCGCGTCCTCTTGCAGATCGTATCCGCGCTTTTGGCAGTGGCCCAAGCCGGCCTCGTCCCAATCGCTGGCCAGGTAGAACAAGAAGTCGTTCCCGGTATCGCCAACGAGCACATCGTGCAAGGACCGAGCACGAAAACGAGGTTGCTGGGTCCCGATGGAAGCCAGGTGAGCTCTGACGCCGCTGGCGGTACGATTGTCCCGGAAGGGGTAGTTGTTGCCCCGCTGGTGGAAATTTCGCAACCCCTGCTGGCCGTTCATCAGCCGATTGTTGCTGTGGCTAAGACCGTCGCAGAACCAGTTATTACGCCAGTGCACGCGATCGTGCAACCAGCCGTCGTTCTTGCAAAGGCTCTCGACGAAGGACAATACATCGCAGATAACACTGAGAAGCTTTATGATGATGGCTCTTACAAACCGTCGCTTTTAGAAGAAGCCGATGATGGATCTTATAAAGGAGAACAATAAAAACTTTTTTCGAAAAAAATCTAGTCTGTGGGGAAACAGTTTTTTTTGTCTTTGATAAAGTGTATTTTGTAATGTACGCTTTTACCATTTACATTAAATCTTTGTTTACATTAAGGTCGTCGTTTTATTATCTATGTCTATGGTATGATAACCACAATGGTTACATCTAGAAATCGTATAGAGCTTTTCCTCCTGTCTACACCGTGGCATTTAATTTTTAAATAGCTTGCTATTGAAATTATTGCAGGAAATTTATTGCTATGCATTGATATATATTTCCTTTACACAAATAAAATATTATATTATATTATAAACACTTAGGCCAGGTTGCTTAAACCATAGTTAAGTTTATCATCAAAAATGGCAGAGTTAACAATGCGATTAGCCAATCAGGTTAGAGAATTTTGAATTTTCAAAATTGTCCAATCAGATTGCTTAACAACGTTGTTAACTTAACATGAAGTTAGCAATGCTTTATACAACTGGGCCTTAATCATGTAATGAGCTGCACTGAACACATAAAATAATTTTGGCCGTAGTGATACGTCATCGAATGTCTATTGAACGGGGAATTTATTTATTTATTTCCATTGTATGCAATGAATATTTTACAAAAATATCAACATTTTCTACATCATAATTCTCATCAACTTCCAAATTCTTCATGATTTACTTCATCTCCAATGCTTCGTCCAACAGATTATCAGATATAATTGTAATTTTTTTTCTATTCGCTTCTATAATTTCAAAATTAGATTGATATAATTTATAACAGTTTTGTTCCTTTACATCCTGTTTTTCATTTCTAAACGGTAAAAGCAACAACACCTCTTCTCTATAATAATTCGATGAATCATGTTGCTTTTTGTACCTGCGGTATTGAATAACTCATAGTTTTGCTCTTTCTTTTATTTCTTCTTCATCATCATTTTCGTCGATTACCTTTTGTTGTGGTGATTTATAGCTGGTTACATATTCGGCCAAACAAATATTTTCCAATCGTTATACTCGATTGCAATACTTTTGTATAACGTCTTGCATGCAAACCTCTTATGAATTTGGGCACATTTCACTTAAAACTGTTTTATTTTTCAACATAAGAACACGTTCATCTAGAGGGCCGGTAGGTTTATAAAAGTAACTTTTCTACTGCTTTTCGAAACATGCAAAGATAATATGGTGTAAGCTGCTTCTTGGGCGGACATTAAATTACTGTTTAAAAAGACATTGGATATTTTTCGAAATTTTTCTTTTATTCGTACATTTCCATCTTGTAAATCTTTTGCGGCATCTCTTAATAGTTTCGATAAACCTGACTCGATTTTACTTATGTAATTAATAACGTACGATGCTACGCCATATACTTCTACAATAAACTGTAGATCCATAATTAATTCTAACTTCTAAACTAGATCGTTTAAGAAAAACTCGAGCAATCTTTATTGACGACCGTATCGCTGTAATAAATTCTTGTTGGTTAATATTTAATCGATGTAAAATATCTTCAAATGACAAAATTTCTTGTTTCTTATATAAATAATTAATCAAATTCTTAATATTATTGAAATTTTGTTTAACCGTTTCAGTTTTGTCATCTTCCGGTAATGGTTGTAATATTTCTGTTCGATGCATTACGGGTATTGGAAAATTAAAACGACAATCTTCTTTTTTCCTTTGTAACAAATGTGAGTGTGTGTATGTCTTTGTATAGCCATGTACGGGTCATTTTCATTATACTGACACGTTATATATTTGTCAATAAAATCTACACAACTCTTAATACTTGCAGAATTTAAAGGATCATATGTGGGTGCATTTTGCAACCATAAGAACATATGTTCATGTGGAGAACCCCTTATTTGAAACTCCGCTCGTTGATAAGAATTTTCTGTCTTTAACAACTGCATCAATTTAGAAATTTTAACATCAAAATAACGTGCGCATGTAACTAGATCATTTCTAATTAAGTCAGTTTTTTCGTGATAACTCAATTCCAAAGCTTCGATTAAAGTTAAATTTTTATTCAAATTGACCTTTGCCAAAAATGCAATTAATTCTGGCCATCCACTTTCAGCGGAAGATAAAGTTAAAAACATAGTAGGTTTATTTAACTGACGTATCAGCTAATAAATCTTTTTTTTTCCCAATAAGCCGGACTAGAACGTATATTCTTTATTATCTTGTAACCACTGTCAATTTGTATTAAATTATTCAAAAACTCTTCGTTTAACAATTCTTTAACTGTTAATTTTCCTATATTCTTCCTCGTTTTTCTTAAACATATATTCACCCATGCAATACATTGCCTGTTTATTTTTTGTTTTGCCATAAATAATATACGACTAGGTATACACGAACGCCTATCTACTCTTCGACATTCCGATTTTGTCCGATCAGTATATGTTATATTTTTGGGTATGTTAAATGGATATCCTTCAAAAATTCTTGGAAAACAGAGTTCATCAATATTTTCAACAAAATGCCATGCAACAGTGATTTATCTTGACCTGGGGCTATTTCTATGCATGAATCATTTCTTCATCTAAGTCTACTTCTTCTTTTTCTTCTTCATTATCACTCGATATATTCTTTGGTGTTGTGATAGCTTGTTCAATTATATCCTCATCAGCAGTATGAATAATAAAAGAAATTTGTTCAGAATGTTGATTTTCATATCTGTTAAATATGTTTCATCAATTTGTATATTATTTTTTATATATCAGGGAGTGTCTAATAAATATTTTAACGCTTCACAAACAATTGCTGGCCTTATTATTTCAAACATGTAATACGATTTATGTAACATATGACGTTTTAATTGTAAGTGCATAGTATTCATATTATCAAAATTTATCGGTAAAATATGCAAACATTCATTGACATCTATTGGAATATTAATAACTGATCCTTTCATACCTAATTGAGGATTGATAGCATAAGAGGACTGCATAAACGCTCTTCTAAAGGCGACAATTTTTTAACACATTCTGGCAAATTTACAAATTTCATTCCGTTACTCGTCGACAATTTTGGGATACGTGTTTTGTTAATATACTTTTTACATGTGATACAACCATACGGTGAAAGCCTATTATAAATTTGTTGATCAAAACAATCAAAATCTTTATCATCCATTAAAAATTAATTTCGACATCGAATGTTTAAAAAATAATCCTTCGCAACAACAACAAATATATATATTCGGGCAAATAAGCACGTGATGCAATAAATTTTAACATTAGTTTAGATACCTGTGTAAGTAAGTATAAATAAGTAAAGTACATAACGTAAGTAAAGTATTATATAAATTACATCTAAAATGAATGATTTCGTTACTTCTTTGTGTACACTTTTTACGTTTATCTACATTTCTTTCGTTTGCACTAATATTTTCATTTCCTCTTATTATTTTCTTACGCTGTCCATCTCGTTCCCTTTCATTCTCTTTAAAATCTGGATTTTCTATGGATTCTCTTTTACGTTTTATATCTTGTTCCTTTTCAATTTCTTTAATTCCTTAGGCTGTAGTTGAATTGTTGGCGATTCGCACTTTGATCTCTGAACGCGAATATCACTAACATTGTGTTAAGAAACTGGCGTGCTAACAAATAAATAAATATACAATAACTGCTCGTTGAATAGTATAAGAGTACCTGGTGGACCGAGCTCAGTTCTTCTAAAATAATCAACTATGAAGCGATTTAATTCTTATTAACGTGTTTTGCAATATTAAGGACGCTTCATATTAGCTAAATATGTTTGTTTTGGTGCAAATTAATTTTTAAAAGCACACACGGTAATATTTTTTTTTCATATAAAAAGGTGGATTCCTATCTTTTAAACTGTCCTTTTATTAGTATACCAAGATGTTTGTTAAATATTTTAATCACTTGTTTCATCCATTAATTAATCCTTAACACATTTTTAATTTACTTAGCGATACGACGCCAACTTTTAACGTTTGTAACTCAAAATAAAAAAAAAATATTTTCTACTTTCGCATATTAGAGTTTTAATACATGCAATTTGCGGTTAAAAATGATAATTTAATTAAATTGCTCGCCTTAATTCAAAATCATACTTGGCGACACCCGACAATTTATTATCGTGTACTTTGTTAAGCATTGTATTTTAACTTTTATTATTACCAATTTATTTATATTGTTTATCGTGTTTTTAAAGAGTAGACTTGCGAAGCAACTGACCAAAACAATTGTTTTTTAATAAAGGAGAGATACGAAACATTTCTTGATTACCAAACATTTAATCAAACTTAATTTTAGGTTCAATTTCTGTCCCGAGATAAAATACATTGTCCACCTGTAAATTTTATCATTTTATATTCGTAATATTGATGCTTAATATTCAAAGTTAAAAATACTTTTGATTCCAATTTTTGTTGGTGTCTAATAAAAAATATTTATTTATTTATTACTCGTATTATTGTTATACACCTGGTCGACCCATCTTTGCTGAGTTTCCCCAAATACTGTCTATTATTCTTTAATCGCTAAAGTATAAGATTGAATTACTCCTTTATTAGGACGTAAATATATTAAATACAACAAAGAAATTTTTCGGCTTTTTTTCTTTGAAACATTTCTTTATTATTCTTTAATTTAAAATTATTTATCCATCCGGCTTTTTGTATTCTTTAATAAAACTTTACTCCACTTGCAAGTTCTTTCGATTTTGAATTTGGCATGCACATAAAATGGCGACCAATCGCGATATTTTATACATCTACGGACTTTAATGGATCACAGTGCACATGTGAAGATGGGTGGGAATTTGTCCAGATATTGCAGCAAAAACTGTGAAACATGAAGGCGGATGCTCAAATGCAAATCTGGCCATGCTAGTTGTTTTTCTACAAACTACTTTACTAACTTTTTTTGTAACCAGCTTGCTAGAACGATTAAAGCGACTGCACATCGATCGCGTAGACGTATCCAATGAAAGCGATTTTTTTTTAATTTCCACCGAACCAACGCAGGCTGATCGTCGTAAGCTTAAATTCGGAAAGCTTCAAATCTATTCAATGTATTCGGTTCATCCGATGCCCACTAATGTGCGGCTACTTTGAATTGGGGTACGCTTTTTTCGATTGTTTCGTTCACATTAAACATCAAAAATGACCGATTTTATATAGTTATAGTTATATGTATTAAGTTATATTAGTATTATTGTTAGTATTATTATATATTATATTGAGTTATATTATAGTTATATAGTTATAGTTAAAACCGATCTCAATCGATTTCTGGCATCGCAATCTCTAAATCCTGCAAATATCGCCCATTCTAACGCCCCGATCCTGAAGCGATGCCGATAAATAAATAAATTAACCATTCTAGCGCGCTTAATGTTATAAGATATTACTGTGTTTCAACCCCATTTTGTGTTTGTATGACATAGAAAATTAATTTAGAAATATCATTTACGAAAGCGTCACTAAAAAAACGCGCGGTATTCAAGTATTTTCGACTTCTAACGTATGGTTTAAACAAAATTATTCATATTTTATGTTCAACCTCTGGGTGAACATAAAATTTCTAAACTGAACATTATTGGCCTAAAATGTTTTATTTATGGCCGGTAATATTTTGCAGGATGGTATACATTGCCGAGCAAGAGGCTTTTATAATTATCGCTTATTTCCGACGTAGCACTCGCAATCCCGATGTTTTACTCTTTTTCTGTCAGTTTCAAGCAATGACTTTATTCTTGAGTAAAAAATCTAGAGAAGTAGTTTAATGTTAGGTTTTAAATAACATTAAACCAATAGACTGTATATTTTAGGAACTTAGAAGAATATACATACTCAAATTATCAATTAACTATTCTACACTATTATACGGCATTAAATAGTGATAAACAGTAGAAAATATAAAAAAAACAATATTTTATCATTCCATCCCATCCCATTTTGCCCTTTGTCGTCAGAGCTAGCCAAAATTTTACCGCAAACTGATGTATAGGGAAGAAACATTTTCTCCAAGTTTGGTTACAAACGATCAAGGACTTTTGCAGATATTGGGCATAATAGCCTAAATTCTGGAACAAAAATTTGAAGTACACCGTTTAATGTTTTTTAATGTTTTTCTCGAAAATGGTACATTTTAAGGGTAAGTTAAAGCAGCAGAGTTTCGAAATTAATTATTTTATAATGTTAGGGTATCAGTTAGCGAATAATGCAGGGGATGTAAAAAAATCATCCCCTTACCGTGGAGGGTATATCACCAAAGTTTCAATAACGAATGACATCGTAACTATCGATTTTCCCCAAATTTAGTTAGAAATGGTTAAGTTTTTTTCAACATATTGCCAATAATGTAATAAATTGATAATTTTTGAGATTTTAGTGACTTAATTTTTTTAAAAGAGCAATAACAATAAAAGGTAATCGAAGAAGCAAACTACAACTACGTACTACTACCAGATATTAAACATTTCTACATACTTGGAATTAGAATTTACACAAAAGAACATCAACGGTCGACTCCGTTGAGGTTAGCTCGTTTAATAGTATAACATTTTCTTTTTGGCGACTAACATGTTTACAGTTTTCATTTTTCAGATTGGAATTTTGATCATTTTATTTTCGCAATCGGTTCAGACTGGTTGCTGATAATTTTTCATAACTTTTCACCACTAAAACCTGTGAACGCCACATTTCCAAATTTACGACAGCGTTTTGTCACCGGGCAGGTAACAGAGCATGACAACGAAACTTTCCGACAGTATTTCATGCCAATTACACGAAAACCCTTCCGTAAGTGTCCCCAAGGAAAGGTACACTCGCTGGTGACCTACATAACTGCGCCCGCCACCCGGACTTGTCCATATTTTAGCAATTTTTCAAGCTGGAGATAAACATGGCCACGCGGCCTTGTTCCCAATTATTTATGGCGACTGCAAACTGGCCGGTAAATAGTTATTAGGGGCGAATCCGAACGGAACCGTTACTTCGCAAACTCGTCGACGTCCTTCCCCTTTTGATGGTAATCCACTTTCTACTCAGATGGATTCATAATGCTATTCGGAAATTACGGATGCAGTTTAGTTAATCACCTTTTATGCAGCGAGGGGAGAAGCTGACTGCATCCTGAAAATCACTATGTTATCCTAGTTTATATTTTGTACTAGTGCCATCTAACGGAAAGGATTTGAAAACATTCGTTTGTTGTCGACGAATTTTCAAGAACGAAGGAAGTAGAGAGATTGCGGTTTGGGGGTATTTCTCTATCAAAAGGGCACCTTGTAAAACCCAGCAGCGAATGGTTGAAATAAACAGGGCGTTGGGACTAAGAAGGGGAGGGTGGTTCTCGGCATTGCCCCCTGAGGGCACCGGGAGAGATGCATCGCGTCCTTGGAGGTTTCAGGCGAGATCCTGAAATAACTCGCCCCATCCCTGCCGGCGCACTCCGAATTCTCTGGGCGATTCCAGGAAAAATAAACGCGGGAGCAATCAAATCGAGATGATGGATGTCATCGACAGTAAACTTATTGGGAGAAGTGTTATAATTGAGATTATCTGATCGAAGATTTTTCTCGTCGTGAAATTAGGCGATAAAATATGAATTCAATGGTAACAGAAGATGTACGTATAGGATGACCTTGAAAACTATCAGTAGGACGTCAAAGATTATCAACATATATCCATTGATCTAAGAGAAATGAAGAAGTAAAAGATTTTGAAAGGTGGTTGTTTTAGAATATGCAGATCTTTGTAGTTTCCTGTAAAACATAGTTTGCTTAAACTGCTCTATCTTTTCCTCCTTAGCTATTCTCCTGTTTCCTCTTCTCATCTTTTCCTCCAATCCACTACTCAGGAAACTTCTCATTTAAGAATTGGCGGAGCCTGCTAGGACATGTGGTGGAGCGTCATCTTGTTGAAAGTGAATGAGGTTTTCATCCAAATTCATAATTTTTAATAACATCCCCACATACAAAACCATGACCAATTAACCATATCTAAAAAAATAAGGTGTAATTCTTTTCTAATTATATGGTAAATTTTATTTTAGGGTGTAATGTCTTTATCAAATTATGAAGTTGATTTATAATATTCATATTTGTAATGTCAATTATGACTAGAATATCATCTAGATATCTGTTCCATAATATAATTTTGTTAATGAATTCGAAATTGCTGTTGTATATAATTTCTTCTAAATGGTTCGTGAAATGTCATCTAAGTGGGGAGCCCATATGTAAACCTTCGATCATTTAGTAATATTTATTGTTAAATGTGAAGTGGAATTTTGGTTAATGCAAGCAGTTAAAAGCTTTATTAAGTTATTAGCATCTGTGCTATTGTTTAAGTGATCATTAATGATTTATGTAGCTATGGACATTGTTTCTTTAATAGGTATATTAGTGTATAAGTTAGTAATGTCAAATGATAAAGTTGCAAATTCAGAAGGTGGTACTAAATTGTGGATGTTATCAAATAAATTGAAACAATTTTTTATAGCATATTTAGGTGTAAGTTCAATTATATTTTTGAAAAAAATGACTAAGAATTTAGAAACAAAGTATGAACTAGAATTAGTAGGCATTATAATTGGTCTAATTTGAATGCCATTTTTGTGTATTTAGGGGAGTGAATACAGCTTAGAGGTTATTGGGTTCATAGGTAATGGTTTTTTAGGATTGAAATTATATTTATTTAAAGTTTCTGAAGTATTTCTAATGATTTTTTTTGGAATTATTGTGGAATGTTAGCTTAGGGTTTCTCTCTAACTCTACAAAGTAATTTTCTTGTATAAATTGTTCTGTTTTTTGAATCTAATCTACGTTATTCATCAGGATTATACCAGCGTTTTTATCACCTGTTGTAAATATGATGTTTTCTTCTTTTATCTTTTTTTGTAGGTTCCGTTTTTTGATGTTTTCTTGATCTTCATGTATTCTTCGTTTTTTACTTCGATGATGTAGGTTTTCTTCTTTTCTAATGGTTGTAATAATTTGTTTCTTGATTTCTTCTTATTCTAGATGGTTTTGGTGGCTGCTTGAATTTCTATTGTCAACTTTGGAAAGTTGATTTCTTTCTAAGGAGCTATTTTTATTTATTATTATTATTATTATTATATTAAGGAGATATTTATGTCCTTTTCGAAGAAGCGTTTCTTCGGATTTAGTTAATTTCAGAGATGAAGGATTAGTAAAACGGACATGAAATTAGTGTGAATTTTCAAATAGTGTATTTGGGATTTGTTTTGATTTTAATAATACTATTTTCTTTTTGTGTTTGTTAGTTATTTTATGAAGTGTGATTTTAT
>JAWQRJ010003887.1:0-11572 GCA_033557515.1 Diorygopyx duplodentatus
GACTATGGAGTAGGTAGTAACGATGATGCAATAGCCATAAATTATGTATTTGCAAATATCCAGCATGTTAGTCGGTGCTTTTTAACAACTTACATAATGACGGGCTATAAACCATTAAGTAATTGAATAGGGTTTCAAAAGTGATTAAAAGAGCTTGTAATTAAAAAAATTAATGCGTGGAAACTGGAGCTAAACAAACAATGTGTTACCTTTAAAACAAAAGTAGACATTAAGAATGTTTAAGACATTATGGGTTGATGTAAAATATCTGCAAAAATGTTTGATTTTCCAAACATTTTCCACAAAATTTATCAAATAAAGGTTGAACTATATCATCTTCGCTTACATTATTTTTGTTATTGACGTTATTCTTATTTAAGTTTTTAAATGGAATACTCTGCATATTATTGAATTTTGAACTCAGTGTTAATAGATCTCCTCAAATTTATCGAATTTATGAAGTGCTTTAGTAATCATACATTTAAACAAAATGATTTATTTAATGGTCTACTGCGAGTTGTTCAATGTTTCTTCTTTTATGGTTCTGAGTTAATCAAAGGTTTTTACCTATTTGTAACACATCGCTTTATCTACCACACGAGCAAGAGAAAAAAAATAGTGGTATGTCGTTAACTGCAAATGATTCATTTATGGCTTTGCCACTTTTATAAATTAGTTAACAATAATAGAGAAATACATCGATGTAAAATTAATTGAACGCAAGTTATTATTATGTAACTATACTTTCCAATAAAATTAATCCGTATAATTAAAATAATTGTGTATGCTGTCTACTTAATGGCGATTGATTCAATCACATTTGTTCTTGGTATCTTGCTACAGATAACCTGTTTCAAGATGACTTATTGGGTGTGGAATACTAATTGACAGAAGCACAATATGTTCTTGCAAACAAAGAAAAATGACAATCAACTTTGAAAATACCTATCTCCTATTTTTTATTTATATTGAAATGAATAAAGATGTGCTAAGTTTATAAATCTTGAGGAAGCTTATGATTTAAACTGAGATCATTCCCCTAACACTCACTAATAAAAGGACCGGATGGGAAGGTTTTAAACGGGAAAGTTATGTAAAGAACAACTAGATCTCGAAGTAAAAAAAGTTAGTCACAGATATACCGCAACTAAGCCAAAAACAGATCAATTATTTGCCCTGATTGTAATGGGCGATGAAGTATGTTGCCAGGTAAGAGTGATGTTATGATGCATTATCGTGAAAACTTTAGTCATGCCCTACATTTCAATAAAAAAATTAACTGCACTTAATGAAAAATATATCATGGTGGGTTTTTTGCAATCTTCACTACCAAGATTAATTTGTAACCTTAGCAATAACTGATTTCCAAACTAGCTGAAACAACAACGAAGTGACATCTGGACGTGTTGCTAATTGAACAAAACTTATTACCCATATAACTGTGTTTCTCAATACAGTTAATCCGTGTAATTAAATTACTAAACATAAATTGTATCTAAAGGAGGTGTTCCATATTTCTTATGTCTTATTACGCGATTTCTTTGTAATTGAAAAAATTGATAATGTGGTTTGTCGATTAAACACGGTTTGGTACTTATTCTTGGGCATATAAGTGAATACGTTAGTTACGACCTTTCAAAGCAATGTTCTCATTGTAAAGAACCTGAGATTCTAACAACAAACGTGGGACGTACGTCGTGTGGGTGAACCAGTACTTCGTTTTTAGACTGGTATGTTTCAAATTTAAATTATGCAAGTGATGTGGGGTGCGACAGGTATTTTACCGGTTAGTGTAAACACGTTTTTGAATACAAGAATAGGAAGCAATGATAAAGTTACTTTTCCATTTTATTTTCGTCCATAAGAAAAAAGATGTAATAAATTGAATAAAAGTACTTACAAAGAATCATTTTAAATATACATCTACGAATTGCGTGATCTACAGATTTCTTACAAGATTTTCGTTTTTGGCCAGCTGACACCGCAATACGTAAACAAATATTCTGAGAGAAGATTTAGATCATGGGACAAGATTATGGGACAAGCCGACTTCTAAGTGTTTGTGGTGTACTAGTCTTTGAGTTAAAAAAAACTTTCAATTTTCCGATGACACGTAATAACAAAACAGTATGCAAAAATTAATTAATTAATTATTTTAATACTATATTATTAAATTATATTAATTTAAAAAATTAATTTATTTTTCAGAAGAACCGCTTACTTCTAGTTTGATAAACTATCATAAATCAAATTATAGATGTTTACAATCAACATTTACCGCTACCATAAGATGGTAGACATTATTTTAAACGAAAAACGAGTATAAAGTACAAAATCTTGAAATTTGAGCGCTTTAGGTTGGTTGATAATAATCATAATACGTTTGATGAACTAACCCTGAAGAGCAGCAGTGAAACGACATATTCTGTAAATACAGAATGCTTTAAAAACTTACTACATTCCAAATTTCTAATTTATAATGCCTACAAGAAATGAGAATGCAAAATCTGAGATTTAGTTTTCTTTTGAAACATGAAGCCAATGGAGCCTAACAATACTGGATAAATGATAAGAATCCGGAAATAAGCGTCTTCAGAAAATTAAATACTGTGTCGTTCACTAAAGTTTATATTACATCTATTTAGTAAAATGTTGAAGAATTTTGGTGTAAGCATCGGTACAACAAAAACTCATTTGATCTTATGAGCGTGTTTGGTACTATGCAAAAATTTAAACAATGTATTTTTCAAAGATGTGTTCGCAATATATAAGAGATTTTTCATCTTATACTATTAAACGAGGTAATCTTGCTAATTTAGTGATATAAATTAAATGAGTCATATAAATGAGTTTTTGCTCATTATAGCTAGCTTGCAGACATAGGGAGCCATATGGTAGACTACAGCTGGTAGAAGGCTGTTAGTTCGACGACACATGATGGCGCTGCAAAATCGGTCAAGCGAACGGGGTAAAAAACAACAATGTTTTGTGTTTTTTACCCCGAGCGAGCTCGGTCTTCCAGGCACTGGTCTTCACTGCACTTAGTACTGGAATTCACCCCCAAAAACACCACAAAACCCTAGGGATCTAAAAATTTTCTTAAGTGTATAGAGGAAGGGACTGGTTGGAATCTTTGTCAGTGAAGTCCTTAGATACAATGTATAAAAAACAATAACGGAAAACCCTAAATCATACAACCACTCATAAAAAATTACGGAGGAATGAACAGCTATTGAATCCAACGACCAAAAATCCCGTACATCAATTGAAAATGTAGAAGATGAGAAAATGTAGATGTCTTCATAAAGGTTCTTGGCAACTTCAAAAGATATGGACAAATCGATTATGTCTTTTTACGACAATGACTTATTGGCGAAAACCAATATGAACTGTTCTCTTCTAGTAGTATTTAGGCACTTTTCGATTAGAAGTAAACCTTCAATAACTATGAGGTCATGACATAAGGGTGTGTTCTTGAAGTGAGTGTTTCCTCATTTTCGACTAAACATCATATAGCTAAAATATTTTAATTGAAAAATATCATTTCTACTCAATATCCAATTGTTTCCAAAAATTGTTGTTAAAAAATTCCGATATCGTTCTCGTATTATACAGCAAGAGGATTGAAGTTGGTACCATAGCCACGCGCATGTCCCTACCGTAAGACTCCCATAGCGTAGTGAGGATATAGTGTCCTCGGATAGCTCAGGTGGTAGAGCAGCCGACTAGTGATTGGAAGGTCGCGGGTTCGAACCCCGCTCCGGGACACTATTTTTCTTCATTCAATTTCCTTATATATATATATATATATATATAATTATTATAAATAAGCTGCAATAGTGCACATGCTCTTTGTAGCAGTGGCTGAGAGGTTGAATTTTATATCCGTAGAAACTTAAAATATAATATTATATTGCAATAAATAAGTGACGTTGTAGGGCAAGTTTGGTTTAATTCTAAATTAAATAATCTTCTATAGCAATTGGAATGATCCTTGATCTAGCAATAATACATATATTACCTTTTCTAAACGAATTTGAGGATACTCTTTCGCTGATAGTGCCTATTGTTGATATGTTTTTTCTGTCTAGGTGATTTTAATATTGGTTGAGTGATTTTAATAGAGTAGTACAATTCGAAACAATTAATAAGCATACCAGACCAAGTTTCTGCTAACTCATTCACTCTGTTAGATTACGTGATAGTGGATGAGGGGGTTCCTATTGCGGCGGTGAGCGTGACCCAGGTTCATACAATTTCAGACCATCATCTGGTGTACTTAGAACTTATAGAAATTTGAATAGCAATCATACTGACTTATTTTACATTTTATAGATGAAAAAATCCAATTTTTGAAGTAATCTGACCACACTTTTTGATATTCATGCTCTCCTTATCGTATCTTTAATAAGCCTAATAGTCCAGAGAATATGAAGTATTTAATGAGGTTGAACGATCAAACCATTCCGAAATTTCACCACGAGTGCTCTCCGAAATTGTACCAACAAGAAGGAAGTCTGGTCAAGGTTCAGAGATTGTAATATTTATAATAAAAAGACAGGCGAACTTTTGAGGGCATTATCAGAACCCAATGTTATTAACATTTTCTCATCAGTTCAAAGTGAAAACTGAACGGATGAAAAACGGATGTCCAAGAAGGTGTTGCGGGGGTTCTTGAGTTTTCTGCAGTGTCAGAAGATGACCGACGTTACGATATCTATAAAACTTCCAGCCATAAAATTTATACACTGTTTCTCCATAAGAGGTTTTTTCGCGATAACTTTCTTAAAATCAAAGGTAGTTAAATCTAGGTACACCACGAGAAAATTTGTTCTTTGCCGCATCAAAATTCAGAAAGTTTTCGTCAGTCGATTTCCCAGTATTACTCCACAAAAAAATTGCGAAGCCAATAGTGTACCAGAAATTCTTCGAAATTGTTATAAAACAAAAACTAAGTACAATATTTCGAAACGGCGTTCACTACGTGAAAGCCCAATGCTAGCACTATAAAACTTTTTTGTCGGTCGAATTTGCATATGAATATATAGCAGTTACGCCAATTATATAATATCTTGGTAAACATCTTGTCTTTCTAAGACTTGCTTTATAAATTTGATTGGAAAAAGAAGAAAAGCTCTCACTAGTTCTGTTAGAATATATTGTAGTGCGTTCCGCATAAGAATTGAGTGCTTTTATTGTTTATTTTCATTTAATGTTTAGCTTTTGATGCTTCTTTTAGGGCTTTTAATCGGTAATATTATATTTCATTCGAAAATCCACAGACATGCGTAACATATCTATCTGGCATCACCCCTTCGGGCATATTGTATACTATCCCCTACTTTAAGGTCATAAATCGAGAATAATGTAAAGAATATCGATTATTTAAAACTACATTTTTTTTCAAAGAGCACACAGGTATATTACTAATACTCCAAATCCTAAAATGTCATACTTTATAACTGGGGAGCAGGCAACAACCGAAATCTAAGGATCAGAGAAGCAACTTTTCACGGAGAGCCTAACCAAAACAAAAGCAAACTTAAAACTCATTTTGGACACCCTTGACTACTCCTAACCCTAATTCAGAACGACTGACACAAACATTTAAGCCGTTCATGTACAGTTCCCATTTTAAAACACCGTGAAGAAAGACGATCACACTTTCGCACTACTTTAGAATAAGTTTCAGTTTTTTTTTCTAAAGAAGCAAAAAGGGTTTGCTTCTTTTCAACTTAATTCAATAGTATTTTTTTCTTTTGCGGATTAGCCTAAATACCTGGTGTAAAAAATACACCTGGTGTTACAAGCTGATATCTATATAATCAACGCATTGTTGAGAAAAATGGTGCCCACAAGAATTATTTGGTGCCATAGGGGAAATGTCATAGCGTCGGTTGTTTTTTATTTAGTGGAAAGTCAACTTTGTTTACTTAAATATGAAAATATGGTTTTTATCTTCAATTTTCTGATCTCGTGGGTTTTTATGAGTGACATTGTAGAAATCCTGTTTATATTTAAGCAGTGAACTGCAGTGAAGTTGACAGATATTTGAAACTAGTGCGTAGAAGGAACGAATTTTAAATATTTCACTTAGTTTTTCTTTTATAACAATCCAAATATGGTAAGTTTCGAAGAATTTCTGGTACACCGTTGGCTTCGCATTTTTTTTCTGGGGTAATTACTGGGAAGTCGAACGACGAAAATTCACTTTTAGATGCGGAAAAGAACAAGCTTCCTCGTGGTGCAAGCAGATTTAACATATCTTTAATTTTAGGAAAATTATCGCGAAAAATACTCCAATGCCGAAAGAATATATAAATTTTATGGCTGGGAGTTTTATAGATATCGTAACGCCACGCCGGTAGAAGATGATATTTTATATGCAATCAATTTTGTTACATCGGGGCTGTGGGCTCAGATTATACATTGATTGTAATCAACTAATGGATGAATAAAATCTAATTAGTTCAGAATTAAGTAAGCTTGTTATTTATTGATAAATCCAACTAAAAATAGTTTATTATTTGCTAAGAAGCCAGGGCAAGACAGTTAGAAACATTGAATTAAAATATACGTTAATGATATTTTATTAACAACTGTTAATCAAGCAGAAAACTTTGGAGTGATCATTGACTGTCCTTTTTTTGTTTACAAATCACGTTACAGCTATGGTACAACAGGTGTACTCCACTCTAGATGCTAGTAGACATATTTGAAATAAACACATTAAAGTACTTCTTTGCGATACGTATAAAATTAAACTACTCTTGCTGTACCTGTCATAAAAATCACAAAACGAATGCACTTCTTTCCTGCCTTCCTTTGACTGCTTATGGATAAAAGTTTGAAATCCTCGTGTTTAGATCTTTTGTATATTCTGCCCAGGGGACTCGCTCTCCTAGGCCGCCAACCAGCTCAATCTTTCGAAGAAGCGGATTATGTTGCCTACTAGTAGTGGCGTTTCCCTAATGTAAACTAATACTAGACCACTTAGTCAAGTCAAGACCTGGGATCTTAAGGGGAGGGAAGCTTAACGTTGCCGTACTTAACGTGCAACTTACCCTATTTTTATTTACTAGTTGGTGGGTAAATTGTCAATACAAATCTATTGGTTTGTTTCTTGCCTTGCAAGAGCAGCTCCAGCTATCGTGGGGGTCGACAAAGCCGTCAGTTCCACTTAATATCCTAAGAATGGAAGTCCTAAGTCATGGTTTCCATCTTTGAGGAGAATTCTGCAAAACTTTGCTTCGTGCGAGGTTTGTAATATGCCCAATATGATTCAAATTTTGTTATTTCTTCCTTAAAGTCTACAAGAAATTCTTATCTGAAATATTAAACCATTTGTAGTAGGGAATGTGTGTTTGGAAAGCCAACACTTTTTCAAGCTGCAGGAAAATGTCCATATTTTGCTCACTGTCCAATGCTATTTTTCATTTTCGTGTTCGATTTTTTTTGGCAAGAACTATTTTGTATAGCTATTAAAACTATTCCTATGCAAATATCTCAACAGGACAACACACAAAGGCTATCGTGGTAATGCGATTTCTTAAAACAATACTCGGTAGTGGCCAGTACACTGGATGACCGCCTGTCGCGGAATGTTACTAACGTAATTGCGCGGAGGCGTAATTAATTCCAGTAATTTGCCCGGGAATGGACGCTGATTAATGGGAATTAGTAATGAACCGGTGCAACGGACCCCCACCGGGTGAATTAGCTAAAGCGGGAGCTCATTGTCCTGCAAGTTCAAGGCAGCGAGGAAATATTTTATAATCGAGTTAGAGAGAAACTGCTCCATTAAACTTATCACTATTAATAACTTCTGCTCGAAATTTCCTCTTTTAGGGCTGTTCGCCGCAAATACGTATTTCCCTAGAAATAACTCCGGATGCGAAAACAAACAAAAACCGATACGTCCGCGTGTACTCTTTCAAAATCTCATCAGTGAAGTAGGGGAGAAAAAACAAACGATACGTCGACGGGAAAATGCCGAAAAGGGGAAGATGCGAGGGATCGATTCCAACCCTTACAGCAGCCGCCCGGCAGTCTTTCATCGTAAAGATAATATTTTTCGAGTAAATAAAGCGAACGACAGCAAAACAAGCGGGGAAGTACTTTTTGCCACAAGCGGTTTGGTCTTCTGATAAATGGAGCCTTTAATATGTAAGCGAAGCACAGAAAGAGAAAGTTTGAATTAAACTTTTGTGTGTATTCTATATTATATAACGAGAGAGTAATGTAACCTATTATTGTACTGCTGGATCAAGCTTACTCACTAGATGGTAACGTCTACTTACATTTTTATACCAAAAAAATACCCCAATGTCAATAAACTTATTCGTATTTGTAGTGAGGTAGCGTTGTGAAGGGAGTTTTTAAAAGTGTTATATGTATACCAAGAGTATCCAACACATGACGTTTATTACTACACCAAAATGAACACTAATAGCATGAAAATCTAGTTAGTTATAATAACAAAAGAAGAAGTCAATTATTTTTATCAATCAGTATATTTGTTAAATCTTTTATTGAAATATCCACCGGTTTCGGCAACAATGTAGTGTCATCTTCATTCAGGAAAAACCACCCACAAAAGTTAATACTTAATGAATAATTAGAAAACTGTATTCCACATTTATACCACTCCCTAAGACACCCTTTCAAGAAGAAAAGAATTAATCTAGCTATAATTTAGTTTTCACTATGTATTACAATTAAGCCACTTAGTATAGTTATTATATTGTGTTTTATTTTCCCACTTTGTTTAATACTTTTGAACACCTATTCAATTTTTCGCGCACTTATTGTTATACGTATACCTGTACAAGTCATCCGACTTGTTTCCGGTCGATATTTCAATAAAAGATTCAACAAATATACTGATTGGTAAAAATAATTTACTTCTTCTTTAATTAAGTTAATCAGTAACACAGACTTTTCACTCATCATTTTTTTTTCAAAGCCTACTCCAAATGGAAATTTATTCTTCGACACATTATAAATCTACTAAAGCAATTAAAAGAAGTTTCTGTCTCTTCATTCTTTCTTGAACACTTATTATTACCTTTATTACACGAATTATTTTAAACACTAAAGTTATTAGATGCTTAACTATGAACGTTAGGAACTATAGTAAGAAACTATTTTCACTACAAACTTTAAGTGTGCACACGCGAATAATGTATAGGTATAATAACAACACCAATTATTCATAAATATGCTGTTTATTTTTAGTTAAAGCGTACACGAGATTGAAACAGAACGTTTTATTTCTAGAGCCGGTTCTGACAAGGCCAGCATAATTACATGCCTTGATAGGTAGTAATCAAGCACCTAATCAGCAGTGTAAACTCCCAAGTGAATTATGAAGACGTTATGCAGCTAATTACGCACAATATACGCGTTGCGCATTCGCTTGCTGGAAAAAAAGAGGTGCATAACACACTTTAACGGGCAAACTTCTATTACTAAATGAGCCGTTTCCGCTGCTCGACTTTAAAATCGCATCTAGTCCTGCGGAGTGGACTCACGTAGACGCCGTAAAGTTGTATGTAAACACCGCTGACGAATTAAAATTTATCGTCCGGCGAAATTGTCCGGGTCAGACGAAGCTTACACCAGCAGTCGTACGTCGCGTGGCGTCGACCCAAGTGTTGCATTTGCAATTCAGATCTGCTGCTTTCGGTTCACGAATCGCTACGTCCGGAGGCGGGGTTTTATTTAATTTTTGATTACGTTTCACCATAAATCGTGTCCGGATATCAAATGCGGGAGACGGAAAACATTTATTTCGAGAGAGAACCGACGGAACATGCGGAAATTTAGAACACACACTGTCGTTTCAGCTATTCCTGCTGCTTTTTTTGAATTCGAGTTATCGGAAAAGTTACCTTTATTTTCAAGCAAGCGCATGAATATTAATTTTCACCTCTAATTAAGGTAAGGTACTGAAAGAAAATTTTCATCGCCGTATAACAAGTTTCTCAACAGCACTAATTAAAAAGCAACTACCGTTACAATAACCCGGGTCCCTTAATAATCCAAATAATAACGTTATTCGCCTTTTTCAGCGAAGCTCGATAAGAGGAAGTTCATAAAAAGCTCGGCGGAAAAGCTCGACGGAACGCAAAAAAGCTGCGCGAGGAACTTCCTTCGAAATTAAAAATGTTTCTTTCTAATTAAAGTCGCCCGATTTACAAGACGGTTGTTGTTGTTGTTGTTCGCCCGGAAAAAAGCACACGTAAAGCTTCCAAGGTTTCGAGTTACCCGTTGCACGAGTGGTCCAATTTATCGCTTTAATCAACCCGTAAGCTCAACGCTGCTAATAACTTTTTGAGTTAAAAAGTGGTTTATTTCAGTAGCCGTTTAAACCGATTATACACAAAAATTGCACCGTAATTCAAACATTGCGATTTGAAATTAATAGCGAAAAAACATTAATTTCAGATAGCATGTAAATAACCAACAATTCGATAGTTCGCAGCTACGCAGATAACCAATTTCGCTGGAATAACAATAAAATTGGCGAACAAATTGATATTTATATTTATTTCTTGCATTTTTGATTTCGCCCCGCGTTTTTCGGTGACGCTTAACTCGCGACCCCGTGCTATTGTTTTCGAATTTAAATGAAAACCAATTAAAACGTCCAAATTCATTTGGTACGAAAAACATCGGGCTTCCGCGCCATTTGTACACCGAGCACCGAAAAATACGCTTTATCGAACAGTTTTAACGAAAAAAATAAACCGTCCGCACTGACTAAGCGTTTATTAATTGGTGTACCGCGATATTTTGCATCGCATGCGTATTCATACGCATTTTATTTACGTAAATAGACAGGTTAGGAAAGCATTGCTTCGAGCAATGCAATAATTATATTGCCTTGAATTTGTAGTGAATGGAAAAATCAGAAATGATTCTAGCGTCGACAAAACCTACTTCACGGTTTAGTAAACCGTAGTCGTAACAAGTAGTACATTGTATTTAAAAACAATAACGTATAATCAGGAAGGTACATCAATACACAGTCGAAAGTCAACTGTTTTTAAAATATTATGCGTTTGAGGTACTTTTAGCTCCAAAACTAGTTCAATAGTCAGACCATTGGGGACATTAATTTGGGTAGCAGATGAAAAATAGAGTCCGGATTTCTAGACATTAAGCTTATTATACATATTATAAGCAGATATATTTTATATTAAAATATGTACGAATTATGTAAAAATATCATTTCGCACTAATGTTTATGTGCTTTTTTTGTTTTTTTGTAATTTTTGTCCTTGACTTAATATTTTGTGTTTATTTGCACCTTTTTTTATTATTTTTTTTAGAAAAAGATGTTTCGAAAAAAATAATGCCAAAGCAGAGGCATTTTGCAAAAATTGACAAATAACTAACTCTAAGCAACAAACAATTGCAGAAACCTTTGCATTCATTTTCTGACTAAAACGAACCACAACAATTTAATTTTGATTTATGCATACAAATTACAAAATGATGGCCTTAAAACATAGTTAGCTCTGTATACAAGGTGTCTACCGTAGACCGACCATAAGAAATGTATGGG
>JAWQRJ010003888.1:0-11572 GCA_033557515.1 Diorygopyx duplodentatus
GAACGAGGCCCCGTACGCGTTCTCCATGAACCGCAACAGGTTTTTCACGACGAATTAAGTTTACTATAGAAATAGAAATTAATTACTTAATAAATTACCTACACCTGACGATAATAAAAAAATAATACTATCCATTAGAAAATTTACAGAAAACCTACACAAACAAATACTATTATACCATACGACTCTCACGACCACATAACACATAAAATGGCTTCTTTCAGTCAGTCCACTAATACAGAGAATTTGGTGCATTCTGTGTATTAGTGGCCTGAAAGGGTCCTAACTACAAAAGAAAAGTACAGGAAATAATATTACAAATGGCACCAGATAACAAATTCAACACCGACACCATTAAAAAGAAAACACAATAATCTTACTAAAGACACATACTTACATATAAAAGACACATACTTAAACACACCGCACTACACAGAATATCAGAAAACACAATATCAAACACTAATAACAACTTTAGAAAATTCACATACCAGGGACACATTTCTCATAAAATACAAGGACTATTTACCAACTACAACATACACACAGCTTTCAAAACAAGTAATATCAGCTGTAATATATTACATAACACTAATAAGACAAAATTAACACTTTAGAAAAAACGGAGTTTATTCCTTCGAATGCGACACGTCTGGCCTGAGGATGGGATATAGCCCGAAACATGTCGAAGAGAAATAAATAAAAAAACTTTTTATTTCATTTTTGATTTAGATTCATTATTAGTACCTACTGATTGATGATGAAGATTTATTACTCAGACGAGGGTATCACACAAGCTAGCAGAATTTTTGTGGAAAAAATTAAATAACGATAATAAAAATACTGAACAAGGAAAAGTCCTTATTATAGAAGATGTATATAGAAGATACAATAGATTCAAGTACAATTCGTTCAGCTAGAACGAATGAACTTGCGTGAACTATTGAAATTAAAGATACAATTTTGAATAATAAAAAGAAATAATTTATCTCTAAAACAGAAACGAATATTAAGATGGTAGTAAGATTCAAACAAATAACTGAAAGAAGATTCCAAAGCGAAGTCAAGAAAAAGAGATTTTCCAAATATACAAAGATTATACAGGAGAAAATCAAATGATTTATTTGCACATTCAGAAACAATGACATATAAAGGTTCAAAAATAATAAGATGTACAAGAAGAGCAGAAGTCATAAAAGAGCTTGAAGAGCAATTGGAAGTTATAATACAATTGTAACACCTATATTTACAATTATATTATTGGTGGAAGAAAATGAAAAGAACAATTGAAAAGGTGATTAATAATTGTGACATATGTAAAAGAAATAAATACAGCAAACATACTGAAGTACCATTATTACCAAAAAATTAGACGCCAGATGCTCCATTTGAAGAATTGTTTATTGATTTGTTTACAGTAAGAAAAAAATATTGGAATATTTTTAAGATTAGTTCCAGCTATAAATGTTGAAACTAAAAATTCAACAGATATGGAATATCTCAAGAAATATATTGTTACCAAGGATAAGGGTTCAATAACAAAATATTAAAGGAATTTTGAATTTGGAATTGCTGTCATTTTTAGAAATGTTGAAATAGCCAAAAATCCAAAAGCAGTAGGAAAGACTACATTCAAGAAAAAATATCGTCATTAATTAAAAATAAAGTGAAGTTAGCTATTATTGTATATAATAATAATATTTCATCAGCTACAAATGTTACACCACTAGAAGCAGCGTTTGGGCGCACGAAGCTAAGAAATCCACTAGATTTTTGCTACGATAAAACGACATTCCATGAATATTTAAATAAGGATAAAAATAGAATGAAATTGTTAGATGAGAAAATGAAGTCTAGAGGTAGCCTCATTTTTGAAAATAAATTCAATAAATTTTTTAAAATTCTGGATATCTTTAATTGCGATTTTCTAGTTTAATGGATTTTAGAAGTTTTATTTCTAGTAAAATAAATGGTACGCTATGCTTAGAAGCGAGGGCATTGAATATAAAATAAAATCACTAGTTATTTTATGTTAATTTTTATTTAAAAAATATCACATTTCTAAAATCATTAATCTATTGCACCCAAAGAAAATAGCTTATGTATACTTTTCTTATCTCGATAATTTACTTTTAACTTAAGGGGATAGCCATACACATCAATAGCTTCGACGTTAGCATCATTAATACTAGTGAATTTCTCTAATTCTCTAATCACATCGTCGTTGGCCAAGTCTACGGTTAGCGGTGAAAATTTCTGTTTTCCAACCGGTATGTCAAGCACTGAATATTTCTGTAAGCTCCACTTAACGATTTTGTGCTTTCCCAAGTCGTTCTTGTACATCTCTAGTTCAGAAATTGCTTTTTTGTCGATATTAATCATGTAATACTTATCGATATCATAACCGCTGAATCTGATGACCGTTACAGGTTTATCAAAGTCGACTTCCCGTTCCATTTTTTTCAGAACTTTCCTGCTGCGTGCCATCTTCAAATCCAAGTCCACATAAATCTCTCTGGCAGCGTCAAAGATGGTGAAGGTCGTGACTTTCTGTGCGGGAATCACTTGAAGCGAATTGGGAATTGTGGCGAAATAATATTTTAACTCCACAGATTTAGGATCAATGTATACTTGAGAAATCGTCCCTCTGGAATCTAAGATCTCAATCAAAGTGAATTCTGGCGAAGATTGGCCTGGTAGGGCAGCTAGTTCATCGATGATGAACGGTTTCAACCTCAGTTTTGTCGTTTTGTGCCCTTTCCCGTGTGGGAGACACAAAAACAAGTAGGCATCATTGGTTGCGTTGACGTGCACGAATCTTGTTGGTTTGAATAGAGTAGTTAACGTCTTAACCAAGTTTTGATTGTTCAGGTCTAAGGATACGGTGATTATTTGACCGGTGTCGTCCATGACTTCGATGAAAGTTGGTGATATTCCTTCAGGGTTGGTGCGGGCAATATCCAGGATGTTAATAACCGTTTTTTTGATGGATAAATCTAAGAAAATTGACACAAATCCGTCTGGTGTGTCCATAGAGATTAAGGTGAAGAAACTAATTGGTTTCATCACTTTACCTGATTGGATCGTAGGCATGGATATAGCCCTTAGTTTATTAACAAGAACAGGGTCGCTAACATCCAAGAATACATTTTCTAAGTTTCCGTGATAGGGGATCTGAAACTTAACCCCACTCTTCTTCTCGGTATCGTTCATTTGAATCAGATTCGTTAACGTCAAAGCATCGGCGATGTTGAGAGTTACTTGAACTTTATCCTCTGGCAACTCGATATTCACCAAATTTTCGAGAATTATATCCGGATTAAATTTGATGTAATTCCCGTATTTTTGACTCATCAAGATCAGGTCGTGGACGATCTTCGGATTGGTCATGTCCAATTTGATTTCGTGTGAGCCAGTTGCCGATCTGTCGATCTTGACAGCAAACTGGTACTTGCTTGTTTTGAACATCCTGCCGAAGTGGAGAAGCTTTTCGATCACCGACGGGATCATCGGATCGAACAGGGCAGTGAACGGCCCGGTGAACGGTGACGTCAAATCCACGGATAGCGGGATCGCGCCTAAACGGAATACCAAGTCTGGTTCGTCTAGGTCGCGGCCAACGCCCGATTTCGGCTTTTGTTTCTTAGTTATATCGGTCAACTTCGCTTCTATACCGTTCAGGGACTCAGCCTTCAGTGCGTCCATGTTTTTCAGCGTCAGCGGATTGTTTAGGTCCAGTTTTACGGTTTCCTCACCTGCGAAAGAAATAAGAAAATGAGACTTGTGGATGATTTTAGAGCAACGGAAAACAAAAGAAAGTAAACAAAAGGAGAGGGAACCAAAGTAAAATAATGGAAACCATGAGACAGCAACCAGAAGTAAGCCAGAAGAAAATAACCAAAAGGAAACAAGCAGAAACAAATAACCAGAAGAAATCTATCCATAGTTTCTTTTCACGTAAAATAAAGCATTATACCTAATACAGTTTTCTTTCGCAACCGCTATTGTGATGATCAATTTCAGTACATCATCGGTGCTCCGATGACGTTTCCATTATTTTAGATTAAGTAACTGTTTACGTTTATATTATGAATTTTTAACACGTTTTAAATTGTTTTTTTTTGCACTAGAAAGCTCAACATGGAAAGGGAAAGCATTAACATGCACCAAGGCAATAATACATCAAAGCAAAGAAAGGAACCATAAACAGGACGGGGGTCCTCCAAAGCTCACCAGCGGGCGTTGATATGCTGACGGGAAACAACTCGTCCTCACGCCTGGTCATCTCCTTGCCCCACTTTTCCAACTTCTTCAGCTTCCTCATCACCCCCTGGTTGCTCGTGTCGACGGCAAAAGCGTGATCGCGTCCGTACTTGTCAGTGAAGGTGAAATGGTGCATGGACTTGGACTTCTTCGCCTTGTCGGTGTTCGGATACCTCCCGGTGGACATCACGGTCGCGTCGATGAGGACGTCCAGCGTCCTCGGATCCCACTTGTTGAAGGTCAACGGCACCTGCAAGCCCTGCTCGGTGTCCACCTTGGCCACCGTGATCGCCGGACTGTTCGAATCGAGCATATGCGTTGTCTCCTCGCTGAACGCCTTCAGCATCACCATCAGGTCCTGGTTGTTCGTGTCGATGGTGAAGTTGTACGCCACGTCATCAGTCCCCTTGAACTCGAAAGACGAATAGAAGCCGTTGGCCTTGTTCTCCGGGCCGTCAGCGTCTTCGGGAACTGTTAAGGGAAGATCGAAGGTCGATGCTGATGAAGTGTTTAAGAAATACCAACCTTCTGTGACTGCCGTTTGATATTCCACGTCTCTTTCGAGAGCAGAGAGTTGTTGCTTCGTGGGATCGAAGTCTCCTAGGTAATTGGTATCGCAAGCAAGTTGACCATACGGCCCTATTCGAGAAGGAGAATTAAGAAGAAAACAATTGAGAAATGAAAAATTTCAATGTCTGCAGAATATAACTTACAGCTTTCCTTGGGGACTTCCTCTGGTTCTGAAATTCACGAAATTTGTCAGTGCTATAGCTGTTGCCGCGGAAAAAGTATACTGGGTTATTCTGCAGGGGAAATTCTGGCGATCTAATCCAATTTATCTATACAGGGTGTATCTTAAGTACGTTACCAAACTGCAGGGTATGGTTATATGGCCAATTTTAAGCAGAAAAGTTCACGTGAAGGTGTGTTCTAAAATGCTTCCTAAAGCAGCTATGTATGGTTCACAAAAGTTAATTTCTAAAAGTTAATTTTAGATTAATATCTCAGCAAGCCTTGAAACATTTTGATCTAGAACGTACTAGAAAACGGTGAAATTCCCAAAGATCTCCTGGAAACTTTGAAAATATGAAGGTTGTATGCGCAAGCCAAAAGTATACCCAATACCGTTGCCACTGTAATCCGAACTGCCTCCTTCACCAAAGAGCACTCCACACGACGCAGACTTCCATGTGCAAACACGTTGCAAAAACACGTTTGCGCAAACATCTTTGAACTGATGTTCACCCATTTGTATGCGCGATCTTGTTTGTGCAAACATTGCGCAAACATGCATTTGCCGGCCGTCGCCCCATCTACAGGACATGACAAGAAGTACAAACTAACCTCAAAAATACAGTTTACCCAACATTATGGCAAGATTTCATCAGGACGGAATGGCTTCTATGAATGGTGGTGACAGTGAATAAAAAATATACAGTGAAATATTGCTTATATTGCATTCTTTGTTTTTATCTATTATTAATTGCTTAGCAATTAAAAAAATACATCAGATAGATCGGAATTATGTCAGAAATTGATTAGAAAAATGGAAAAATATTGACGCACGAACCCATTTAAAGAATTAAGCGCAAACGTTGCACAAACAGTCGTTGTTGTTTGCGCAAACGTTGCACAAACGTGTTTGCGTGAACAAGTGAGCGTCGTGTGGAATGACCTTAAAGAACATTACTCAAAATAGGCTTAAGTACTTAATTCAAATGAATAACGAATGGGGACATCGAGATATTACGATTAGAACGACAAAGAACGATTTAGAACCAATTGCGTACCTTTGTCGGCCAGTTCTTCTTGTTGTTGCCCACCTTCTTCTAAAAAACATACGACATAAAGTTAATTAACAAAATTTTTACAAAAAGGAACGAAATAATTCAAATGGTTCGACATGATCTTTGGTTTAAAACCTATAAATTTTAAGAAAAAATTTATCATGATGATAACAGTTTTCCAACTGTTATTAAAAACAAGTGCAAACCTTCATCTTCACCGTAGGAAGTATCGTACTCGTCTTCTTCTTCAGCATCTAAAATTCATAATAAAATGCATTATGCCGAAACAATAAATTTCGCTCACTTGCCTCTTTCATATTTATCCGCGTAATCATAATCATTTGCTGCTCTATCGTCTAAAATTAACAATGAAAATTAACTGCATACAATAATCCTTTTTTTTTTGTTTTCTTTTAAATTTATTACTTAAGATAATAACAGTACTTATAATTAAATTACTTACGGTAGCCTTCGTCAGTAGAGTAATCGTCTGAAACAATTAAATTAAACACTACTTAAAAGTAAGTAACGCCTTAAATATTACCGTAGCCGTCACCATAACTGTCAAGGTCATCATAATCGTCGTAATCATCATTCTGATCACTGTAGTAATCTAAAAGAAATGCAGAGTGTTTAATTGAAAGGACAAAAAATCAAATATTTAATTACCCTCGAAGCTGACGTCAGCGTCCATGGTCCACTCCCTACCTATAAACATTGAAAATTTGTTTTTACTCCTCCGAAATTTACGTCAGCAAAGTTATATAAACAGCATTACAGATTACCAAGTTTCTACTTTTGCTTGTCTCTTTTGCGTTTTACTTACCGGTGTCATCAGAGTAAGTACGCGGAAGAAAATGCAGACAAGAAAAGTCAAAGGTACGTATTGGGTGCCGTACTTTGATGTTTGAACAGAAAATAAGCAGAAGAATAAGCATTCAAACTTTCTGAGACCCACCACATCCAAAGGAGCTTTCATGTGCATTTTTAGCATTTACTTACCTTCATCTTCATAATAGTCTTCGAAATCTACACTGGCGTCGAACGTCCACTCTCTGCCTTCTAAAATTACAAAGAAAACGTACTTCCGTGTTTTACTCACTCTCAAGATATTGATGATGCTTTCTTAAGCTTACTTACCACCTTCTAAAATTACAAATAAAACTAATTTCCGTGTATATTTTACGTATGATCACGATACTGATAACATATTTTAAAGCTACTTACCATCTTCACCATCATCTTCACCCTCTTCGGAATCAGGATAACCTTCTTCTGGATAATCCTTGTCAGGATCGATCTCTTCTGGAAGAACAAGGTGTGAAATATTCCAAGAACGCGGGAGAGAAGTACGCGAAAAAATGCAGACAAGAAAAGTCAAAGGTGCGTATTGTGTGCCGTACTTTGATGTTTGAACAGAAAATAACTTTCTGGGGCCCACCACATATAAAGGAGATTCAATGTGCATTTTTAGCCTTTACTTACCAACTTCATAATAGTCTTCGAAATCTACACTGGCGTCGAACGTCCACTCTCTGCCTTCTAAAATAACAACGAAAATGTACTCCTCTCAAGATACTGATCAAGCTTTCTTAAGCTTACTTACCATCTTCATCATCATCTTCACCGCCAGGATAGCCACCTGGTGGTTTTTTAATATCCGCAAGTACTTCGGAGTCAGGATAACCTCCCTCTGGGTAATCTTCATCGGGATCGAAGCCATCTGCAAGAACACGATGTAAAATTATCCGACAAGTTGGAAGAAAGAATGTGACGTGAAAGTTTCCTCGCACGCGGGAGTATTCATGTGCATTTTATATTCAATTCTTATGCTTCATTTATCCTCTTCATCGCCATCTTCGATATCTACATTGGCATCAAACGTGCATTCTTTACCGCGTAAACTTACAAAGGAACCACATTTCCCGTGTGCATTTCCGTGCTTTGCTTGCCATCAAGATACTAATCACACATTCTGAAGCTAACTTACCATCTTCATCATCATCTTCACCGCCAGGAGAGCCACCTGGTGGTTTTTTAATATCCGCAAGTACTTCGGAGTCAGGATAACCTCCCTCTGGGTAATCTTCATTGGGATCGAAGCCTTCTGCAAGAACAAGATGTAAAACTCTCCTACAACGTTGGAAGGAAGAATGTGACGCTTGGAAGGAAATTACAAGCTGGAAGTTTCTCTGAGAACGCTGGGAAGAGGTTAGGAAGGCCAATATTTATCACACCCGAGAAGTGAAATATCATGCACATTTTGTGCATACCATCTTTATCGGGACCGAAGCTTTCCGGTTTGTCACCGGGCGGTTGGTCGTTTTCGGGATATTCGTCTGGATATTCTTCGAAATCTAGTTTAGCTGCCAGCTTCCACTCTTTCTTTCCTAAAATTACCGAGAAACTCTCATGTATGCTTACTTAAAATTCTTATGTATACTTTCGTAATTTACTTACTGGAGTTGTCGAGAGAATATTCTTCTGGGTAATTTGCTCCATCCGGCCTTTTCTGGGTTCCTGGACGTTGTTTCATGTCTTCAGGATAATCCAAAATAAACAAGTAGATATATTTCAGGATAATGCACTTTGACGCTTACTTACCCTCTTGATAATCATCCTCGCCGCCAGGGTAACCACCTGGTCTTTTATTAATGTCTGCAAGGACTTCGGAATCAGGATAACCTTCTTCTGGGTAACCTTCATCGGGATCGAAGCCATCTGCAAGAACACGATGTAAAATTCTCCGACAAGTTGGAAGGAAGTATGTGACGTGTGGAAAAGGACTTGAACAGAGAATTAGCAGGACACAGAAATAAGATATGAAATTCTCCGAGATCGTTATAAGGATATGAGTGACGTGTGGAAAAATACTAACAAGAGAAGATGAATGCACTCATTTTGTACCGAACTGTGGTGTTTGAACAGTTTATAAGCAAATGGACATGCTGTAAAGTGCTCTGACTGCGCTGGAGAGGGGTTAGGAAGATAAAACTTCCACACATTTTATATAGGAACATTGTATGTACATTTTCCTGCTTTGCTTACCATCTCTATCATCCTCCTCTTCAAAATCAAGTTTAGCTGATAGCTTCCACTGATTCAGTTCTAAAATTACCAAAAAAACTACATCCCGCCGCACATTGTAGCATTTTACCTACTAGTTTTGTCGATAGAATATTCTTCTGGGTAATTTTCTGCACCTGGCCTTATCTGGTTCCCCGGGAGAAGTTTTGTGTGTTGAGGGCCAAAACCTTCCGGAAAACCAACTTTAGAAGGCCTCATTGGCTGCTGCTGAGTTCCCGCTAGAGTTACGTGGGTGTATACGGGGCCACCTAAAAATTTAGGAGAGGATATTTTTAGCTAAAGTATTTCCAAAATCTACCTGGCGTTGTTTGAATTCCTCCGATATATTGGAAATTTAGAGGCACACCAGGTCTCTTCTGAGACACGGGCAGCTTGACTCTCCCAGGAAGATCTAAAATCATAAGGAGGTGTTTTTCGGTGTTTTCAATTTTGGAGCGTCCTAAAAATTTAGGATATCAGCTAACATATTTCCAAAATCTACCTGGCGTTTTTTGAATTCCTCCCAAATGTTGGAAATTTACAGGCACACCAGGTCTCTTCTGAAATACGGGCATCTTGGCGCCTCCAGGAAAAACTAAAATCATAAGGGGGTATATTCTGAGGTATGGTATTTTCAATTTGGTGCTTGTTTCCGGATAAAGCTTTCTCGATCTTACTTACCCTTTTCGGCACTAGCGTCCGGTCGCTTGGGCCTTTTTACAGTCTCCTGCAAGACTTGGGAACCAGGGTAACCGTGACTATGCCTATCAGGAGTGTCCTCGTCTTTGTCTACAATTAATGCGAATATAGATGACGGAAAGTGCATTCTAAATACTACCTTCATCATCATAATCGTCGTAATAACCAACAGGCGTTTCTTCATCCAGAATATCTTCCATGTCTTGAATGAACTCTATGGTTGCCTTAAGGTTCCATTTACCTGGAAACGCATCGAAGCTTATTAACGGTATTCTTTTACTGTTTAACTCACCCTTTTCCTCATCGCCGACAGTTTCCTCTTCCATTACTCCATCGCCGTCGTCGTTGGTGTACTCGTTTTGCTCATCGCCGGAAGTCGGCTCTTTCGGCTTCAATAAAGGCACTTTCATCTGCGTATTCCACGCTTTACCTAAACAACGGATGTTTCTTATTTGGCCTATCGCCATTTCCTTGTACTCACCATGTTTGACCGTACTCAAGTCGTCAACGTCGTCAACGCTAAGGTCATCGTCATCATCATCATCGCCATCTTCCGGATAGTTACCTTGCGGCCGTTTTTGTGTGCCTGGTAGAACTTTGGAATCATCGTCGTCGTCTTCGGGGTAACCTTCCTCTGGATCAAAACTTTCCGGGTAACCACCGTGAGGTGGTCGCTTACCGGGCCTTTTTTGGGTGTCTGGGAGTATTTGCGAGTCCACCCCATCCTCACCGGATTCTTCCAAGTCCGGGTAATCTTCCTCTGGATCGTAACCTTCCGGATAACCTTCGGGGTAACTACCTTTGGGTGGCCGCTTACCCGGTCTTTTCTGTGTATCTGGAAGTATTTGTGAGTCGACCCCATCTTCACCGTTTTCTTCCAAGTCGGGGTAATCTTCCCCTGGGTCGTAACCATCCGTATAACCTTCGGGGTAACTACCTTTAGGTGGACGCTTATCCGGTCTTTTCTGGGTACTTGGAAGTATTTGCGAGTCCACTCCATCATCGCCGGATTCTTTCAAATCCGGGTAATCTTCCTCTGGATCGTAACCTTCCGGGTAACCTTCGGGGTAACTACCTTTGGGTGGACGCTTATCCGGTCTTTTCTGAATACTTGGAAGTATTTGCGAGTCCACTTCATCATCGCCGGATTCTTCCAAGTCCGGGTAATCTTCCTCTGGATCGTAACCTTCCGGGTAACCTTCGGGGTAACTACCTTTGGGTGGACGTTTATCCGGTCTTTTCTGAATACTTGGAAGTATTTGCGAGTCCACTCCATCATCGCCGGATTCTTCCAAGTCCGGGTAACCTTCCGGATAACCTTCGGGGTAACTACCTTTGGGTGGACGCTTACCCGGTCTTTTCTGGATATCTGGGAGTATTTGTGAGTCCACCTCATCATCGCCGGATTCTTTAAAGTCGGGGTAATCTTCCTCTGGATCGTAACCTTCCGGATAACCTTCGGGGTAACTACCTTTGGGTGGCCGCTTACCCGGTCTTTTCTGGGTATCTGGGAGTATTTGTGAATCCACCCCATCTTCACTGCTTTCTTCCAAGTCGGGATAATCTTCATCTGGATCGTAAACTTCCGGATAACCTTCAGGATAACTACCTTTGGGTGGACGCTTATCCGGTCTTTTCTGGGTATCTGGGAGTATTTGTGAGTCCACCTCATCATCGCCGTGTTCTTCCAAGTCGGGGTAATCTTCCTCTGGATCGTAGCTACCTTTGGGTGGACGCTTACCCGGTCTTTTCTGGGT
>JAWQRJ010003889.1:0-11570 GCA_033557515.1 Diorygopyx duplodentatus
GCACACAACAGTGGAGCAGTCAGAGACTACTTGTACAATGACTTTGGCGAACGACTGGTATTGACTCATGGTCCCACGCGATGGCCAGCACGGTCACCCGATTTAACCCCCCTCGATTTTTTTTTGTGCGTTATACCAAAAATAAAGTCTACACAGACGAAATTCAAAATGTAGATGACTTGCATCAGCGCGTTTTGCAAATGTTCTGCAGTATTAATAAACATACTTTAAGACGAGCTGCAAATCACGTAATGTACCGAACAGAGTTGTGCATTGCTAATAATGGTTCGCACTTTCAACATTTATTTTAGTTGTGTTTAGTTTTATTGTTACTTAATTGACATTAAAATATCTTAGATTCATTATGTTGTAATGTGCTGTCTTACAATCAATCATACCTACCATACGTACAATTGAGTTGAAATGTATGTTATAAAACATGCACTTCTAGCAAACAACACATAACTGCATTTATAAAGGATGAAGACACATTTTGTAATTTTTGTCATCTCACTTTAATCTGCTATTTTCAATTGCCGTTACAATAAATCATGGCCTACCAGGTGAAAAAACAAAACGTTCGTTTAAAACGAAAAGTCAATAATAAATGTTGCACTATGGTATATCATTGTAAAGGGGGCAAAACGTAGATTTCAAATTTGTAAAAATCCAATATGGCGTCCATAAGAAAAACAAAAGTAAGTTACTCTGTAGCCTAAATTAAAAGACCAAAAAGAAAACTAATTACGCCACGATGTTCTCCTTAAAAAATTGCCTGTGTAATGTTCAAGTTCCAAAACAGTATGATTACACCCATTTGACATATTTCATAAATTAAAAATCGGTCAATTTCAGTTTGTTTGAAGTTTCTCAAAAACGATCGCAGTTGGCCGCGATTTCTCGACGGATTTAAATTCAGGAGAAAATTTGCTACAACTTTCTCCATTTAACCGACCGTGTAAGTCTTATAGTTTCCGATATGCCAATGGTGAGGATTGAATTTGGGACACACTGTATGTTTATATATATTGTTCCAGTTATCGTGAATAAAATGAGTAAAATGGTTATGAAAGAAATTTTGAAAAAACGCTCAGACAGCTCAATTTTCATATTTACTTCTTTCTTTATATACTGCAGAGGCTGCAGTATATACAGAAAGAAGTAAATATGAAAATAATAGTTAGAAAGGTAGAAAAAATAAGTACTCATATGATATTAAAAAGGTATCATTGAACGTTCGGTAGACAAAAAAAGAATGAAATTGAGAGAAAATACAATTCTCTTTTTCTATGGCTAGATGTAATTTTCCGATTACTAAGGTCAATATTGAAAAATCCAGATTATAGCAGGATGTAACACTTCCCAAACGAAGGTTCATAAAATCGAGAATAATATCGAGAACGTAAGAGCGACTAGAAATAACGTTTCATAGCTAATTACAATCGCTATTTTTAGTTTTCCTTTTTTCAGTTTTATTATTAGATTATTATTGAATCTAAAGTTTTCCACAGCAGAGTCGTAACTTATTCGATCTTTTTCTGTTGAAATCTTTTGCTTCTCGATCAATACCGATATAGCCGAAGGTAATGAAGAGAGGCACTTTTGAGAGGTATCGAATCCCCTGTTTCAATTTCGCGCTGTTGTTTTCTCTTTGCCCCGAAAGTTGGAAGCAGCGGCCGTAGAGTCCGCGATCACTTCCAGTTTTCAACTTTTATGACATTTCCTCTTTCCCATAATACGACGTATGCAGGACGTTGAGTGGTCAATAAGGCACATGTTGCGGTGAGGGCGCTAGTCTGGAACGCTTTATTGGCCCTAGCGCCGTCTATAACGTCCCGATTTCTTCGGGACTACTCCACTTTTGAACTGTTGACGAGCCAAAACTGTGTACGAGATACGTTCCGAGGCGCGAGAGGGGGCTTTTATTCACAAGGTCGAAATCTGGAAATATTTAAACTTAACGAAAAATATCGTTCATAGTAATCTCGAGGATTCGCGTGCGCCGTTCTTGGACACGCTAGGCTCGGAGGTTTAAGTCCGTCTTCGTGCCAGCCGTAACGCCCTCTAGACCACATAAATCAAAGCGGGCGAATCTGTAGCCCCCGCGAATCTGAGCATTACCACTGACGGGGACAGAAAAGGGACAGGGCTTGGTCGGCACAGATACGTCCTTTATACCGGATCAACCGGACCTTATTTATTACAGCCGCCAAACGATGTATCATTTTTAATATTAAAATTTATCAAAATGCGATAGTGCACCGAAACGAATGTACACACATAATTTCAGCGATTTCAACTAAAGTTAAACAGATAAGTAACATCCGCTTATTTGCGCTGCTGCACTCGTGTGGAATGCAGTCAAATGCACTACAAACAAGACTGGAGCGCCCGGATTGTTTGCCGTATGGAATTCTGTACTAAACTTGCCTTGGCGAGCTCGGAATGAATTCAAACTGGTTATAACAATTCACGTCATTATATTAATAACTATCGATATTTCACGCTTGACAGTTTGAGGGTATGTTTCCTTAAAACCAATAATCTAAACGGCCATTTCAGCAAGGATTACGTAAATTTTCAAATGCTTCAGGCGGTGATTAAATGGTGTTTTATTACACAATGCGATGTCTGGGAGAACTTCCGATTTAAGCATATCTAAAATCTGGGCAAGCGGATTTGATAAATTGTTAAGCGTAACAAATTAGAAAAACACTTAGTAATCATAATAATGTTCATGATAATGCCTTTTTCAACGAATCTTGGTTTCAACCTTCAGGTTACATTATCCATCAAATAGCTATTCTAATTCTAATCTAAGATTTTTTGATTTTTACTTTATGTACCACACAACCACTCCCAAAAACTATGATCGACGACTTAGGGGCATTTATATTTCAAGCAAGTTTATTTGCATATTTTATCCGACAGTTTATATCATCATTAATACGATTTTCAGCTAAACGTAAATTATATATATTAAAAGAATAATAAAGCTGTGTATCGTCTGCTTATACGTATATGAGATCTACAATGCTTCAATACGTTGCAGAGTACTATTGTACATATGAGGTAAATAAGCGGACCAAGTATTGAACTCTGAGGCATATCTGATTAGAGAGATCCATGCTACGAGAGATTTATTGCAGTTTGTTACCTGGGTTCGTCAGGACAAGTAGCTTTCGAACAAAGTTAAAATCTCATCTGCGAACAACATAATGAAGAATTGCCAAAACCGTTTTATAATACAGAGTATCCAATGCTTTTGAAATATCCAGTAACACATATAGTATGATATACACTTACAAGATTATTATCTAAAGCTTGCGAAATATCGTCGGTTGCGGTCAAGAGAGCAATTGTGCTACTGAAGCCCAGTCGAAATCCAGACTGACACGCAGGTAAAATATTATATTTTTCAATATGAACCCTGACACGTTCGTAACAATTTTATCAAATATTTTTAATATAGAGGGAAAAGCACTAATTGGCATAAAATCACTCAACTGGGCTGAGCTGCTTACCTTGGGGGATTAAGGTGACCAAAGCATTAACTAATACCATCCGATCCCGAAAAGATACTAGTGATATGCATCACCTCGTGAAATATTTCTTCCGAAGTAGCCAATGACAAGAATAGTTTTTCCGAAACCCTTGATATAGTAAAAATTGAAACTGTAAAAATTAATTAACTCGTCATCAACAAGTAGGCCACTTTGTGAAGTCAAAAAGAAAGCATTTAAAATGTTAGGATAGCAAAATGTTAGGGTATCAAATTATTCTTGTTACGAATTATGCCCAAAGATGTGAATCGCCTCTAAAGCCCACGAAAATTTTTATTACTGAAACGATACTCAAAATATGTTTTTGTCTCTCTATCTCTATAAAGTTGTGCGTGAGGGAGCTTGTACATCAAAGAGAGATGTACCCAAGAATTCAAAAAGTCAACTTTATCTGAGATACTCTGGAGTGTGTAGAGATTATACCACATATTAAAACAAAACATATTCAAATCAGAAGTGAGGTCTTCAATACTGAAGTATTTAATAGTCCTAAATGTACCGTAGTCTGAAAAACGATGTCTTTCACAATTGTCATAGAGCAAACAATATAATCACATAATCTGATATATAAAAACTATATATATATATATATATATATATATATATATATATATATACATACTATGGCTATGATCTGCTATGTCATGAACCGGTACTTACTGCTACCCCAGAATTCAATATCGGCGCATCAACACATTAAGCTCCATTTCCCCTCAACCGTAATAAAAATCAAATACCGATCTTTTAGTTTTTATTTCTATTTAACATATTTTGGTATTTCTCCGCATATATCAGTTATATGTCCACACGCGTGAAGGTCAATAGGAAAAGTACCAAGAGACCGCTGCATCGACAGAATAAAGTGTCCAGTCAGCATAAGATAAACAAAGTGTATAAACGAGCCCCGCTTCGTGCCCGCAATCCAGTTGTATTTAGAACGTTAGTCTGTACATTTTTATTCCAAAATAAATAAAGAATAGTTTTCCTTTCAATACGTTTTTGAATCACTTTTTAAAACCATAGGTGCGATTGTGAGAATTATAATTGGCGCAGTCAGTAGGATTTGAGTGAGAATTATAATTGGCGCAGTCAGTAGGATTTGAGAATTATAATTGGCGCAGTCGGCAGGATTCAAGTATGAAGACTGGTGTCTACCAAGACTTTAACACTCCCACGGACCAAGAAGTACGAAGTCAGAAGTTCAAAAGTTGACTGGATTCAAGGTGCCAAAATTGAAAATTGGTGAGCGCATCAATCCCAATTGGACGAGATGATATTTTCCTAAGTGTCAGCCTGCCAGAAAACAATGGACGACAGGATATTTTTCCCAAGTGCCAGCAACCTGCCCCGGCGAGCGGATCATATTTCCCAGAGTCAACACAAAGCAACAAACCACGGTAAGCGGATCGCATTTCCTAGAGCCGCACGCGAAGAAACAAGAAGAAACCAACAAACGCAGCATAACCAACAAACGCAGCATAACCAACAAACGCAGCATAACCAACAAACACAGCACAAACAACAACCACCAGCAGCAACCACCAACACCAGGAGACAAACCTGAGAATTACAGCTTCAATCTAACTACCCAATGAAGATAGCGACGATTACTTTACTACTTAAGTTTTTAAAACATTTTTTCTTTTGTGTAAACCATAATTATCAATCAAAATTGACGACTTAGTAAATTCACTTGGAAATTTCAACATAATGACACATACACGAGCATCAATTACTCCAACTGAAGTTAACGCAATACCAAGTTTCAACGGAAACACTGTAGTGTTACCACTTTTCATACAATCTTGTGAGGAATTTAATCAGACATATTTTGACGCACAAAATTTAAATAACCCAATTAATTCCTTCATAATAAAAGGCAAATGTACTGGAGAAGCGCAAAATTTGATTGTATCTAGAGAATTAAATACTTGGCATGATATCAAAGTATGTGTAGAGCTTAATTACTCAGATCAACGATCTGAAGATTGTTTGTTAACCGATTTAACCGGAAGTAAAAATTGAACATAATGAAAATCCTTATTCTAATGAATACGACAGGACTAGAGATTCTTTAAATCGTTCATTAACAAAAGTAAAATTAACAGCAGATCAGACTGAAAGAATATTGAAAACAAATTTGTACGAGAAAACTGCTTTAGAAACCTATCTGACATTATTGATGAATTATTCTGAATATGGAGAATTTATTCATAGTAAAAAGACGGCAAATCTGGAAACATCAATGTCTTTTGTTTTAGAAAAACAAAACTGGCTATACTTGTGTAAACAAAGCACACAAATAAATGTTAACAGCTCTCCGAAATTTAAACCAATACCACCACATAAAAATTTAGAACCATCTAAATCTAAAGAAAATGTAAAGGTAATTTACAAACCAGTGTATTTACCAATTCCAAATAATAATAATCAAAATAGAAATTTCAATCAACCTCAAAACCAATTTCCAAACAGAAATTTCAATCAAGCTCAAAATCAATTTCCAATCAGAAATTTTAATTAACCATATCGCACGTTTTTTCCGAATTTCCAACAGAATAGACCTATGATGATGAGAAACATAAATTATAGACCACCAGGTAATACAACTTTAAAAACTTTGGTTTTAATCCAAATGTCAGATATCCCCGTAACTTATGGACGTAAATAAAACAAACACTAATAAGAATACCTCCAAAACGCCCGTATGAATAATTTAGAACATAATGATAATGTATGTTATGACGAAACTTGTCAATATTATCAGTATTGTGAAACTCCACCCCATAATGTAGAAAATATCGAAGATGACATTTCAAAAGCAGAAAATGTAGGTGAAATAGCAAATGAGGATTTTTGCGAAGGAACCTGGGAAACAATATCGAAACGATAGAGTTAAATATGCAAAATTTAAATAGACTACCTTCAGTGATGGCGAACCTTTTTGAGAAGTGGGTCAAATTTTGTTCATTATTTTTTTTAGTACTAGCTCGTGGGCCACTAAGTCAGTGGCGTCACTTGGAAAGTGGGAGGGGAGGATGGTTAAAAACTACTTTTTTTTGGTTTTCTACTTTAAAAATCCTCTAGAAAGTTTACGTTTCCCTTTTGCTTTACAACCTCTATTTTTGCAAGTGAAGAGCAAAAAATAAAGGTCGACGTCAAAAAATTAATATCAATGGGGTAATACCATGAATTACCGCATCAGGTGACACCAGGTGAATAAAGAAAATCACATATATATATTATGAAATATTATTTATTAATAGATATAGTTACGGGTATGCGTACTTACGGGTATATGTATACTGTATAATAAAGTTGGTAATAAAGTTGAAGTATATTTAATGAGAAATCTGTTGGTATTTATTTTCAGATAGTTTCTTAATACTAGGTTCATATTCCGTATTCATTAGTTTACCCTTTCACAGTCAATTCATTTCCAAGTTTTTTTCTATTGATAGATTTTACAAAATTCATTGAAGAAAACAATTTTTCACACGAATATGTGGACCCAAACATCGTTATAAGGGCATTAGCAAGTTTCTTCATTCATATAAAATTATTTGGTAGAGAATCCCATGCGTTTAATATAATATTTAAATTTTAGTGTGGGATCATTATTATTTACACTACTTTCAGACATTTTTTCTTCTACTTCGGAAATCAAGTTTTCAAATTTATTTTTTCACACTATGCTGCTTTGAAATTCAACTAATTCCATTTCTAAAACATGGATACCTGCCACATAAATTTGGTTAACTCCATTGTTTTGAATTCCTTTTTGTATGGATATAAAATAAAGTGAAATGTATTTTCCAAACTTTTTAAATTGGTTAAATCTCTTCTCAAAAGCTTGCTTTATTTCCTGTATAATCATTAAATATTTTTTAATTTTATTTTCTTCAATGCCAAGCATTTTCAAAAATTATTGTGTTTTGAAAATGTTTTTGTAACTGAGGAAAATATTTCATGATTTTCATTTCCAAATCTTTAGTAAAGATGTCAAGTTTCGTCATAAATATTTTAACATTTTCAAACATTATTAAAACAATTTGTCGATTTCCTTGAAGTTTTTTATTCAGTTCATTAAAATGCTGAGTGATGTCGCATAAGAACATTAAATCATTGAACCAATCTACATTTGAAAATTTGTCGAAACTATTGTTTTTTTCATTCAAAGAGAGCTTAATTTCTTCTAGTAAAATGACAAACCGATCAAGAACTTGACCGCAACTGAGCCATCGAACATTGTTGTATGCCAAAATTGTCGAATTGTGGAATGTATGGTCAAATTGTCCTTTATTAAGACCTCTTGCGTTTATAACGTTGATGACTTTTATTACAACTGGCATTACATTGGAAAATGTTTTTAAACCTTGCTTCGCACAGAGAACTTGCTGGTGTATTATACAATGAAATTAAATCAGAGAATGTATAACATTTTGCTTAATATACTGAATAAAACCAATGTTTTCCCCCACTATATTGGGTGCACCGTCTGTTGTTACAGAAACAATTTTCTGTAGGCCAATATCCATTTCTTTAAATGCAATACCAAATTCTTTAAAAATATCACTTCCCTTTCAACGTTATTAGTTTCATTAGCTCATCTTTCATTATATTGCCTGATTTATATCGAGCAAAAACAGCTAATTGTGCATAACCATTTTACATTACGTTATCATTACTCTCATCTAAAGCAATTGAATACATTTCTGAATAATTTAAGTAGTTATGTATTTGTGAAAAAATATTATATATAACTGTCAAGAGTCATACACAGATACAGTGATATGATAGAAAATCAGCTAGCCAATGTCCACTTGGAAATATTCTTTTTAACTCGACATTAGATATGTGAGCACTTTATTTTTTAAATATTTTTGATTGTCTGTTCTCTCTTTTATGATATAAAAATGGGTTTATAAAAATCAACGCGTGGGTCATTTAAAAAGCCTGCGTGGGTCAGTGTCTGACCTGCGGGTCTCAGGTTCGCCACCACTGTTATAAGTTATCCCTGAACTAAAACAATGCAATAATACACAAAGTATAGTAGAAATTTATTTTCTAGATTATGTTTTCATAAGATAAACAAAGTGTATAAAAGGGCTCCGCTCGGTGCAACCGCAATCTCAATCAATATACTTAGAACGTTGCTCTGTACATTTGTATTCCAAAATAAGTAAGAATACTTTTCCTTTCAATACGTTTTGGAATCACTTTTTAAAAACGGAAGTGCGATCATGAGAATTATAATTTATCTACTAGAGTAGTTTTCTGTTCCTTTCGAATAATTGATTAGCTCATTCCTAGTTTGTTTCTGTTCTTAGGTGTCCACCACACCGTAGCGAAATGAAAGATCGATCATTTTCAAGAACTGTTGATATAATGTGCAACAACCTTCCTAAAGGTATCACAAACCAGTATATCTGTTGACATATTTGTTCTTGTTTTATATAAGGCAAAATATATGAATTTATTCTCTATTAATTTTCATTATATTAGGAATGAATTACGATGTTAGTTCTTTTTCTGTTTTCTTATTCTTCAACCCATCATCATGGAAGCTTTTATATTAATAAGTACCCATGAAAATTGGTCGACAAGTTTTAATTCTCTGTTTACATCATAGTTAACATTCTATGTATGAACATACGACATACGTTTCTAATGATTTCAAGCCACTTTCAAGCAGCAACGCCTATAATTTAATTGCACGGTGACGTTACAACTTCGAAAATTCCACCCCTGGAATTCAGTGAGCGGAAGCGTCCAACGACGTAGTGACGAGAGTAAAGCTAAATAAATTCCGACGCAGAGAGTAACTAACCTGGGCTTCATTGCGCTAATTAGAACAAACACGTAACAATTAAAATTAGTTAAAGCTTTTGAATTATGCGATAGTATCTCGGAATTTAATTGTCGACATTAGCCTTCCGCAGATAAGGGTTGATTTATAGTTTTCGCGGCACTATCTGCATGAACCGATCACTGATGCCGCTCGAGGCACTTTAAGTTTTACATGACGTAGCGTGACGTTCTTGGCGCCCACTCGCAGACACGACACACCAAATAATATCCACGAACGACACAAAACTGGACGTGGACGGTAATATCCGCTTTAAAACAAACGGAAACTGAAAAGGTATACGGGTTACACGGGAAACAGAAACAACAACAGCATTATATTTGGGTCTGTGCAGCACTTGTTGTGACGTCACCAATGTCTATCGGCTATGTCAGTATCAGGTGCAATAATCCGCTACCTCCGGTAATCGCATCGACGTGGTTGTTTAAACTTGAAATTTATGATGTTTTGAGGAACCCGGCACACGAATGTGTTTCGCACAGTGGAAAGAATTCGCCGAATTCGTGATAATCCGAAGATTTAGTACCGCGTAGGGACTGTCTGTTATTAGTAATCTGCCACGGATTAAACATGGTGGAGCTCTTGATAACTCTTTGTGACAATTACAGCGGTGATGCATTCAATCTAGATGCCGTGATGCACTACTTTCTTCGAATGCCGAGCGGCGAAATGTGAAAAATTCCTAACTAAATTTCAAATCAATTCGCGAACCTCGTGAATACCAGATGCCCTCTCCCATCGCTGTCTGTTACACGCGCGAGCAGGTTAGGACACGTTAAGAATGCATAGTATGAGCGGGACCCATCTGTTTACCTCAAGCAAGTTTATCGAAGCATGTTTCCTCTTCTAAAAGGGAAGGGTCCATTGTCGCGCGAATGGACCGCCGACCGACACCTACTCTATCAGAGAGGCGAAGTGTCAGGACCCCTTTCGCCAAACAAGACACGTCCGGAGCATTTGTATTTTCTAGCTAGAAGCTCCTCGGATTTCCCGTGTCCCTTCGAGTGAGTGACAAAGTGGGGTATGGGAGGGTAGTAGCTAAGATTTGGAAACATACTTACGATTAATGTTAAGTACAACTAGTTTCGTCGCCGGGGGAACCAGGTTTGTGTTACTGGCCTGGCAAATCAGTCTTTCATTCAAATGTTGCCGTCCCACGTTGGGGAACGTGAGGTGATTAACCACGACGCCGTCAGGTCGCGTGTCGAATGAGTCGTCTATCACGCGGTTCTCCAAGAACCATAACACCCTCGGTCTGGGCCGACCTGGAACAAAGCGGGCATTTTTAGTAAGTAGATTATAGTTTGCGCGGTGTGTAAGCGCCTTAAAAGTAACATTCGAAAAGGAGTTCTTTACTAAAGCCCTTGCAGGTCAACCTACCCGGTTTAGTTGCTTTTATTCTCCGGGGGGAAGAAATTTAAAGGATAGCAGGTCCCGAAGCCGGGCTGCAAGGCGAGAGGAAAGTGATCGAGGCGTTCAGTCGGTAAGGTAGAGATGGACAGGCGGGCGCACCTTATTAAAACTTTCTTACCTCCGCTAACTTCGCAAATTAAGTTGACGTCACTGCCTTCATTATAAGGTTCTAATAATGTAGTCCTGTCTCTTCTCTTGCCATCGTAAATTACTGGTCTTTCCGGAGGCACTGCAACACGAAACAGGCATTAGGGACCACACCGCATTAAGGCGTAATTGCTACTCCTTTCACGAAAAACAAAAGATAATGTAGGGAGGCATAACAATTTTTCACCTGAAATGAAAATAAATAGCAGCTATTGTAGATCGTGGAACATAATGTAAGCGGTGTTCTTAACAATTTTACACACGAAGCTATTTTGTGGCTAGCATATCTATAGTTACAGTTTTATCTAAAAAAAAAAAAAGAAATGGGCCCATTTCCTAAAAAAATGCTTGGAAATACTACTATCGCCGTCAAAAGTATTGACCCCGGCTTTGGAAGCAAATAGAATAAAAACTTAGGAGCGGAAATAAAAATAAAAAATACCTGAATATAGGAAATTTAGTTCTTAATCACATACTAAAAATTTGTTTTTTTTATTAAGCCATTGAAAGGCTATGTTAAATAATACCTTAAAAAGCAGGGTTTTACATTGTGTTAGATACTGCACGGAGTACGCTTG
>JAWQRJ010003890.1:0-11569 GCA_033557515.1 Diorygopyx duplodentatus
CTTCAATTCTTCGACCGATGGACCAAGGAGTTATAAAATCTTTGAAAACTCAGTTTAGAAAGCTGCAGATGATGAAAATTTTGGCAGACATTGAAACTGGCCCTATACCATAAAAACTGAATATTTTTGAAGCTATTCTATTGTTTTCTAAAGCTTGGGATCGTGTTTCACAAAGCACTATATCAAATTGTTTTGTACATGCTGGGTTTTATACAAAAGGAAATGATTTTTCTGAAGAAGATGATCTTCCCCTAATCGAATGGCTGCGACGTCAAGAGAACAATTCCGTGTCAGAAGACTTACCTCTCGCCGAATGGATTAGCATGCTACCTGTAAATAATTTAGCTACAATTGAGAATTGGCAAAACTTTACGATTGTAGACGAGAACATTGCAACTGAGGGTAACATGACAAAAGAAGAAATTTTAAAACACCTGATTCCACAAGATGTGGAAGTTGAAATAAATAACGAGGATGGGGAGCTTGAGGAATTTGAGCCGCCATCTATAAGGGAAGCGCTTTCCGCAATCCAAATTCTTCGGAACTATTTCATATTCAATCAAGGTTCGAAACAAGCAAACACAGAATCCGCCATTTCCCACCTAGAAAAGTTATTCTTTTTCTATCAAAAAATGTTCATTTTCTTTGTTTATAGCATGTTTTTTTATAGCGATCTACTGTTATAACGATGAAATTCTTCCGGTCCCTTCACTATCGTTAAAAACGATATCTAATGTATGTTTTTTTTTACTGTCTAACCTTCGTACTTGGTCAAAGTTATTCAATATGAATTCATTGTCAATACTATAGAAGTAAGAATTCTGTGTTCCTACTGCCAATTATTTACTTCTTAAAAAATTCTCTAAATCGTCTTCCTTTTCATCGGACGTTTCAATAGAAGATTGTGCTTCTTCATTTGTGATTGAAATTTATTTCTCTAAGAATTGTAATTTGTTCCAAATATTTTTCAAATATTGCGCAGCCTGCATTTATTGTGACGTCGAAAATAAAATTTGATAACCCGTGTCTCCCGCTAACCAATTGAGCTATTCGGGAACCCGCCCCGCCTGTTTAAAATTTCTCTCTTTGAATGATTTACTTTTCTTTGTGATTTTAAATTAATATTTAACGTCAGTTTACACAATAAAATCCGATGTCCTTTCGACGAAGATTACCTCTTGGTTCCAGTTTCGTAAAACAGGTTTGTGTAGACGCGCCCCGGCAATAACAGGTGTAATCGTTCAAAGAGAGAAATTTTAAAGAGGCGGGAAGGGTTCCCGAATAGCTCAATTGGTTAGAGCGTCCGTCCGGAAAGCGGGAGACACGGGTTCGAATCCCGTCTCGGCGACGTTTTTTTCTTTGAACAAAAATACTTTAGTGGTTTAATTAATTACATCCAATCTTGGAGTAAATCTTCTTCTGTGATTCTGAATTAGTATATACTTTTAATACTTTATTGTCAGCCATTGATGAGAAATAAAAAGATTTTGGGAAATTAAACTTTTTTATACCACTGATCCAGTTAGCCTTTAAAAACAATGCAGATTGGTGACTTTGTCAATGACTTTGCAATTGTCAGTTTGCAAATTAGTGTACTTAATGTCAGAGTTTCCACAACTAAGAAACAAAATGTTTAATAATGCTAAAAAATACAACATGTTACGGCCAACCTGGAGAGAATATGGAATTGCACAAAGTACATTTTTACAGAGATATCCGAAGCGGGGGCAACCCAATAAAAGAATTTTTAAACATCTTGAATGTTATTTGGTGCATTTAAAGACCATGTAATAAATCTTACCTGGAAGAGATTAGAAAAGAATGCAAAGCAAACGTGCTGGTGGCAGTGAACGCTCTCCCAAAAATTTCCCCCCCGGGGAATTTCAACATTTTTCCGGAATCACTTCAACAATTCCCAAAAATGCACCATTTATTCTTTGCCGTAGTTTTGCATATCATTAACAATTAAAAATATATATTCAACTTCTTTGTTTTGTTTGAAACGCTGTGTTTTATTTTCTTTAATCACAACTCATATTGAAGGAGCTTTCCAAATATGTAGTTTTTAATAGTTTATCAATAACCGTTAATAACAAATACAAAGATTTCCGTAAATTAAACTATTCCACTCTATGAATCGAATTAGCCTTGGAGAACAATTTACGAAAATTGCATTCTGCTTATTCTACTGTTATTTTACTATTATATTAACTGCTTAAACTAATAGTTGGTAAACTAATTAATTGAGTAATGTTGCCAGCTATCTACAATGAAGTGACCATTTAAGCGATCACTAATCTGTTTTGTAATTACAATAACCACATTCAGCAGACGTAGTAGCTACGTAGCAGAACAATGATCAGTATGGGTAATTATGGCGACATATATGGGAAATATCGCATGACATCAGAAAAATTGCTAGTTTTATCAAATGCTACCCAGCTGCTGCATACGGCGAATGCTTCTTAGTTAGATTTAACTGGCCCGAGGCGATACTCCATCTACGAAACATATTTTGAAACATAACGTCGCCCTGTTTTGTGAAGTTGTATGGCCCACTACAATTTCCGAATAATGGAAATAGTGGAATCCTATTTATAGTGTCGCTGTGTTCCTTCGAAAATATGAACTAATTCGTCGATTTGACAATTTTATGGAAAAGTTTAACAAGTATGAAGTTCCTACCTATATTTAACCGATTAACTCTATAGGCTGCTTTAAAATGAAGTATCATCGTATTTAAGTATTTTATTGCTTACTTTTAAGATTATGAAACGTATCTATACTGCAGTAATATAAATGTGAGCTTACGAACAAATTAGATTGCAAGATTGCCTACTGTCAGCTTTAAAAAATGAAACGATAAAACAAATAAAAATCACCATGTAATTAGAAAAATTGTTCATATTTTTCTTTCACCACACATGCGGCATCTGCGGTTTGGATGTTTTATGCCACACGGAATTTTGTAATTCTTCCATGTTTCAGTGCTACTTCCTATAAATTATGTTTTTAATGTACCCCCACAGAAAAAAATCGAGGGGGCGATATCCGGGGATCGAGTCGGCCAATGAATTGGTCAGTATGTGCCCATCCAATTTTCCCCAAATAAACAATTTAAATAGTCATGCACTGTTCGTGCGTTGTGGACAGGAGCGCCGTCTTGATGGTAAATTACTCTATTATAATTATTTAGTGGCATATCATCCATGAAAGATTCAATATATTCACAGAGAATATGGACGTTGGCCCCGGTCGTTAGATTTTTCTGATAGAAATGTGGTCCTAAGATTTTCCCATTTCTGAATCCTACCCAGATGTTTATACCAAATCTAACCTCGATATTTATTTACTGTTACATTTGCACCATATTGGCACCCAGTGGTGATGATTATAACGATTAAAAATGCTGTCACTGTTAACCTTCGCTTCATCCGTCCAAATTACTTTTAGCGGAAAATCCCTCGTTTCCTGACACTTTTCCAAAAAAATCTGTCCTTGTAAGATCATCACCATTGAACGCATTCATAATCCTGAGTTTGTAGGGAGTAAGTTTGTATTTTTAAAGAATTTTTGAATTCTGGGTTTTAGGGATTCCCAAAAGATATTGAATTTCCCTCAGGGAGATATTTGGGTTAGCATTTACTGCCGCCAACACATTTATTTCAGATTCTTCTCTATTTTCTTTAAGGTAACTGTGTGGTTTCTGAAATGCGCCATGTTCAAGCAAGTTACATTCAGTGCGTTGAAAAATTTCTTTATCCAATTCCCATTCGCAACTTCCCCATTCTCTCCTGACTGGTTGTATGTCACATTTTTCAGCATTATTAAACATTTTGTGCCTTAGTTGTAGGAACTCTGACATTAACTGCACTGATTTGTGAAGTGTAAAACTTTCGAAGCCACCAATCTGCATTGTTTTCAAAAGGCTAACTGGATCAGTGGTATAAAATTGTTTAATTTCCCAATATCTTTTTATTTCTCATCAATGGCTGACAATAAAGTATGAAAAGTATATATATTTGGAAAATTGTTTTAATAAGGGTTCCGAGTAAAGAAAGAAAAATATAACCTTCCATTTAAAATAAGAAAGTTTTATATAATATCTTTTTAACTGTTAACACAACAAAAAAATGTATATCCATCATATTCTATGTCAAAAAATACCTTAAGAATGTTTTGTCAGATGCCCAAAATTATGAATAACAAAGCAGCTAGAGCAGATTCAAGAAATTGGCAAAATTTGAATTTTCATGCGGTTTTCGACAATGAATTCAGCTTCAAAAAAGAGCTTCAGACACCGATATCAGATTTGAGCTATGTAGCACCAAAACACGACTTCCCATTTAAAACCATCAAAAATGGGACACCTGTACATAAATTAAATTAAACAATTTTAAGTACCGATATAACGTACACTCTTTTTAGGTTCATACAGATTTAGTAGAAGAGGAGGGAGAACAAAGTAGGATATCTACCCTTGAAAAACGGAAGCAAGTACTACGGGTGAGAAATTTAGTTCTTTGTTGTTCTTCGTTAAAGGTAGTTAAGTAAACAATTATTATTTTTTAGCATTTAATACTATTAAATGGGTTAATTTTATATATTTATTTACTTGTCTAAATCATATTGGGAATTGGGGCATTAGTGTTGTCCCCAGTTGGCAAAGAAAAAAAATTGTCTTATAAGGTTGTGCTGCAGACATTTATAGTATTTACTTTGTTTACCTTTAACAAAAGGTATAATCTTGTTTTATATGAACTTAGCAGGGGATATCGTCCTATAAAGGCAATAACTTAATAATAAAAGTTCTTCTTTACCAGTCTTTTAATGTTAGATGTGATACCTGCATTACCAGCCTTTAAACAACTGACACCTACGCGCTTTGCAGTATTTGAAAGTTATAATAGATTGTTTATTAGTTTAAAATTAATGCTTACACTAAACAATTGGCAATCGGCAGGAAACAGATTCTCTGCCTTGGCTGGTTGGCCGACGCCAGCCGCAGCAGAGAATTTGCTTTCTTGGCTTGTTAAATAACTAAGGTAAGGACCGGTTGTATAAACCATTGTTAAGTACGTCGTCAAGTTAACAATATTGTTAAGCAATCTGATTGGAGAATTCAAGTCTTAAACTTCAAAATGCTCTAACCTGATTGGCTAAGCTCATTGTTAACTTGATCACGAACTTAACAATGCTTTATACAACTGGGCCTAAGTGTACCAGTGTTTCACACTAGTTGAACAAAAAAGATAATTTTCTTCAGCAACTAATAGTACTGGAAGCTGGTGAAAGTCTAATTTCCTGTTTTTATAAGCCACACAAAAACTTTTTTTAGAATCTCCATTATAAATAGCTCTAGCATTTAAACAAAAATAATTGAGAACATTTACTCACAAATAGTCAAGTACACAAGTGATTGACGCCTGAAAATAAAAATGTATCTGCCTTTGACATTACAAGTACCAGTCTTTGGCATTTTTTAACGGTCTGCTGAAATATAATAGTATACTTACTCAAGGAAAGAAGTAACATTTGCAAACTTAGCTTACCAATAAAATATAAATAAAATAGTGCACAAAATAATTTAATATGGTGGACAAAATAAAACTTAATATCAATTCATATAAACGAATAAGTTAACTTATAGCGTTTTATTGTTTTTGTGCCAATGAATGCTTGAAATGTGTAATAGAGCAAATCAGAAGTGAGAATAGACAGACCAATAACTTAAGGTTATTATACGTATAAGGTTATAAATTAAGGAAATGCTTAAAGAAACGGCTGATACATCGGTCAATTCTTAATCACTTTTTAATAAGACATTTTAGAAATTAAGTACAAATTATTTTGTAAAAACAAGTATGATAAAACAAACATTTTAGACCAAAGATAAAATACATTATAAATAGATTCAAAGTCAAGTTCTTTTGATTGGTCACATAATTAAACTTTTTCATAAATATCAACTGGTTTATTAAATTCATATTTCTGTTTAGCCCCAGCCGACACAACCTTAGGAGATGGCAGTTTCCCAATAATAGCTTTTTTATGCACAAACCTAACATCTTCCACCAATTTAAAAGTTTTTTTAACCCCCTTTGTAGATTTCAAGCTCACAACTTCAATTTCATTATTAAATATTAATTAATTACTAATATGTTTATTATGATATTGATATATATGTATTTTTTTTTTGTTAAATGCAGGACCTCATACAAGAAAATATTATTCAAACGTTAAAAATCCAACAGTTGAAAAAGGAACTAGAACAAAAAAAAGTAAGTTTATTTCAAAATAATAAGTAATGTTTTGAATCAACACAACATCGTATAATTATTAATGCATCGTTAACTAGATGAATTAACATTATACGATCAAAATTTATAAATCCAAATTGATTTTATTTTACTTATCCAAAATAATTATTTAGATAATTATTTAAAAAATATTTATTTATTTTTAACATTGAAATTTTACAATTTTATAATAAACGTTTTTATATAATAATATATTTTGCAAATTATTGTAGAATATGAAATTATAAAGCGAAAAGAACTTGAATACTTTATTAATAAGTATAAATGTTTCATTTTTAGAAATGCCGATGCCATAAACGCACTTGTATATATTTTAAAAGTTCGGAAAAGAGAAGATGGGGTCGAGGAGGACGCAGGGGTGGAAGAGGATGGAGAAGTGGAAGGGGAAAATGGTGAAAACCACCAGAGGAGGATGGAAAAGAGGCGAATAAACTATTTCTAGTAAATATAAAAAAATTATTAAAAATAAAATATTTAAAAAATTGCTATTGTTATTCATTTATTTTAAATATGAAACAACATATCTACTGGACTTGTTCAACGCAACATATACAAAGTTTTTAATAACTAATTTTTATTACTTTTCTTTTTAATTTTTCAGACAACACATGTACCAAATATCTTTTAAAGTGTTTACTGTACATATTTTTAGCGTTTGTGTATTTTCTTGTATAGTTTCATTGATATTTCCATCTACGCTAATTTTAAAAATAACAATTTATGTAAAATTGTGTGACTAGAAAAAAATGCAAATTAATTCATTCTGTAATGTTCATTTTTAAAACTAACCGTGGAAGATTTGTCATACTTTTTTTAATTGTGACTCCTAATAATGACTGTTGAAGAAAACAGTCATTAAATACCATTTGAATTTAATAAATCTATTGTTAAGATTCCCCGAAGAACAAGACAAATATTTAAAATGCTAGCTATACATAAAAATGGACAATTTCTAATAAATTATAAACAATTAACAAAAAATGTTGATATTCCTAATTCTTTATATAATTAGTTGAGGTTAATAATTACGAATGCCTAGTCGAAATTGCTAATTTTAATGAATTAGTAATTTCGAAGAAGTAGCATGTGAACCATTTACTTTTGGGGAATCAATTAATTGTCAAAATTTAACTAAACAACAAATAACGAAAATACAACGAGAAAATATTAATAAAAAAGCACCTTTAAATCATCTGAATATTGAGGAAAAATCTATGATAAGGAATCATTTACACCAATACACCGAAATTATACACGAAAATTCCCTTAACTTTTCATTCTAAAGTAAAACACGAATACACCTGAATGATAATGTACTGATACATCAAAAACCAAGAAAGAAGATGCATCTGGTCAAAAGAAATGGCAGATGGTAATAGATTTCAGAAGATTCAATGAGAAAACCATAAATGATAGATATCCCTTACAAAATATAAATGATATGTTAGACAAATTAGGAAAGGCTGATTACTTTTCTAGCATTGATTTAGCAAGTGGCTATCATCAAATAGAAATGAATGCAAAAGACAAATCAAAAACAGCTTTCGTTACTAATCAAGGTCAGTTTGAATTTAATCGCATGCCATTTTTGGGCTGTGCAATGCTCCGGCTACATTTCAACGAGCAATGAATTGCATTTTAAGAGGGTTAACTGAAGAGATATGTCATGTTTATCTTGACGATATAATAGTACTTAGTACTTCTTTACAAGAACATAAAGTTAGGTTACAGCAAGTTTTTGATAGACTTAAACAAAATGGTCTTAAAAATTCACCCGATAAGTGTGATTTTCTAAAAAAGTAACTTAATTATTTAGGTCATGTTATCACAAATCAAGGAATAAAACCCGATCCTCCTAAAATAGAAGCTATTCAAAAATTTCCTTTACCTAAAACTAAACGAGAAATAAAATCATTTTTAGGATTTTTGGGATATTATAGGAAATTTATTGAAAATTATGTATAATTTGTAAAACCCATGACGCAATATTTAACAAAAGATAAAAATGTCGAATTAACATCTAAATATAAAAATTGTTTTGAAATGTGTAAAAATATATTGTGTACCTAATTCTCCAATTTTACAATACCCTGACTTCAATAAACCATTTATCGTTACAACTGATGCCAGTAATGTTGCTGTAGGTGCAGTGTTCAGTCAAGGAGACATAGGAAAAAAAACTGAAATAAACCTATTGCGTGTGCAAGTAGAACCTTATCTAAAACGGAAACGAAATACTCTACCGTTGAAAAAGAATTTGTAGCTGTAGTTTATGCCTTTATGCATGCAAAGAGTTTCGCCCACACATTTATGGAACGCATTTTAAATTAGTCACTGATCACCGTCTTTTGTTATGAATTCATAATCTCAAAGACCATAATTTGATTCAACAACTATATCAGACAGTGATAGTTTAAGTAGCAATTAAATTTCAGAAAGAACAGACACCATAACAATCTCAGAACATCCAATAGATATTAAACCCAGACAATTGTTTATTTATCTTCATGATAAACCTAGTGAAATACACTTTGAAAATAAGGAGAAGAAAATTTATAAAATTTATGTATATAAAAGAGAAGTTTATACACATTTATTAAACATATTTGTAGAATATTGTACAGAAAAGAAATATTACTTATTTTGTAGTGAAGAACTTTATAAAATTATTTGCCATAATTATTTGCACAATTCAAAATGAATTGAAAAAAAATTCAACAAACTTTCTAATTAAGGTTTGCCATGTCTTTAACGTGGCCAAATAAATTTCTTATTGTTTTACACGTCATCTAAAAGAGCAATGTAACTATCACTTTTTTTGTTAAAACTGACATATCTCAGGAACTGTTAATATTCAGTATAGGGAATGTAACACAAAGTTGCTTGGGTGTTTCATTAGAAATAAGCAAGTTGAATACCACCGGAAGTATAACCGGAAGTGATCAAACGTTGAAAATATTTTAGTTAAGACTGCCGAACCCAAAAACCAATAATCGCAAACTTTCAATGTTCTAATTTACCTGATTCTCTATCTTTCTAATGAACTCTCATCGTGCCGGACCCTGTATAATACGGATTGAAAACCCATTTAATTTCGTATCAGTTAATGAAAATAAGTACGAGTATATTTCCTTAAATTCACCTTGTTGCGAAATATTTAAAGGAGAATATTTATGTAGAGCAGATTGAAAGCAGAAATTTACAAAGTTGTGAATATGACGTAATAGTAAAAAATATTATAAATGAAAATTGTAATTTATTGTTAGTTCAATTAACAAAGGCAGAATATGAATTAATCGAATTTAATTTTGGAACAGTAATTATAATATTCAAAGAGTTAGATCTCTATGAGATTTGTAATAAAATGTCAAAATTTCACAAACTAAAAGGAACTTACCTTATTAATCGTAAAAATCAAACTAAGAGATATAAACTATATAAGAAATGTTGTAATTCGTAATTTTAATCGTGTAGCTACAAATTTACCGGTATTAGCATTGCCAAACATGTATAAAAATATATCATTTATGAATTATAATGAAAATGAAATTAAACTAAATCATTTAACATTAATAAATGAAAATAATTTTATGAAACTAGACAAAATTAAGTATCATAACGAATCGCATAATTATGTGTTGTATGTAGCAATTATTATTGTATTCTTTATTATTGTAATATTTATTATGATAAAGTTTAAACAAAATAGGATGCCAAAAAGAAGAGGTCTCCAGGAGGATCCCGAATCTAGCAGGGGAGGAGTTATGTGCCAAAATCCGGTATTGTTACATAAAAAGTGATGACAGTGCGTAACGATAACTAACCGTATAAATAGATCGTCACACTACTGTCCATGTAGTCTCTAAGCAACCATTGTACCTTCTGTAATTGTTTTTCGCTCTAAACAAATAAATTTGTTAACTTGCAAAGTGTTTATTATTTTTTAAAATAAAAACTGCCGGCCTTAGCAGTAAACTTTCCACTTCAAACACTTTTTATTTTCTCTTACCCTAAATTTGGTCCAAAATTTTGATGGTGAGATTTTGACATATCTTGACGAATTATGGTATTCTAAGAGTAATGATACCATTTTTGGCCATTGGTCCGTCCGTCCGGATGTCCGTTGCAATTAGTTTGTGGCCACACTTCTACCATTTCTAATCATTTTAGGTACAAAAGTTTCAAATAAAAGCTGCCATTTCTTCTAGACGCTACTTTAGAATTTTAATTGGAACACCTGTATATTATTACATTTTTGGGCTCCTTATGGAATTTATGGTGTATTTTATTAAACATACATTTGGTCAAAGTCACAACCTTTAACGACTTATTGGACATTTAAAGATAAAATATCTGGTGTGAAACTGATCGTTTTTTAAACAGAGTGGCTTTGACCAAATATTTGTTTAATAAAATACACCATAAATTCGACAAGGAATTAATCAACTGCTGTGGATCGCTCACCCGACTTTCTCACACCTAACCCCCCGATCTAACTTCTAAACGGTGCGACTTTGGACATATGTTTAATAAAATAGACCATAAATTCCATAAGGAACCCAAAAATGTAATAATATACATGATGTTCGATTTAAAAACTTGAAGTTGCATAGCGTCTTGAAGAAATGGGACGCCTGTCTGTACAGGTGTCCCACCGGGAACCGCTGCGATCGATTATGGAAAAGCTATAGTTAGGAGATATCTGAAAATTTGGCAACATACTAACATCGATGGGAACCATACGGCTAAAATATTTTCAAGATGGCGGTACCTCCGGTAATACCGGAAGTAGGTGCCAACTTGCTTATTTTAAATGGAACACTGTATTTTATTACATTTTTGGATTCTGCGCAAGATTCAAGACATATTTCGTGTATCATGTCTTATAGCTAAATCTAAGCGTTTTTGACATATTCAATTTTTTATGTTAAAAATGATGTTTGCAGGCCCTAAAATAATTATCAATTTTTCCTATAAGGAAGCCTTTATTATTTAATTTGGGTCGGTTTTCTTGTTGAAAAGGACCTACTTTAATAGATTTTTTATAACATTTTGATAACTATTAGTACAGGATGTTCAAAAAATAAGATTAAATATGTAATTGAGAAATCTGCCAAAAACTAATTTTTTCAAATGGAAACCCCCAAATTTTATAATTTTATCTTATTTAGCATTAAAAATAAGGGTAAGTTTGTGCAAGGTTGTCCATTCCGAAAATTTGTAGTTTTCGAAATATTGCCAATTTAATA
>JAWQRJ010003891.1:0-11569 GCA_033557515.1 Diorygopyx duplodentatus
TTCTATCAATATCTGTCAATATTGATAGGACGCTTCAATACGCTCCTAGACGATCAATATTTCCATCAATACGGTCCTCCGTCAATATTGAAGCGAATATTGACAATAATATTGATCGTCTAGGGGCCCCTTAACAATTTCTCTACTAATCTGTAGCGGTTGCTTAGCAACACCCCGTTCGAAAACGGGTGTGGCGAGAGGGGGCTGGGGTGACGAAATTACACATCTGGAAAGGAAAGAGTGACCAAGCGATCTGTTGATTGCGAAAGAGAGACTTACGGTACTTTTATGCTGTAATATACTGGGAGAATTTGAAAAACCCGTTGTAATGGGAAAATCTGCCAAGCCACGATGTTTTGGGAATATGGACATAAAAAAAACTACCTGTGATGTAGAGAAATAATCAAAAATCTTGGATGACAAAATGTATAATGAATGAATGGATAACAGAGCTCAATAAAAAAATGCAGAGACAAAAACGCAACATCCTGTTGTTCATGGACAATGCTAAATGCCATCCTACAGATAGTACAATTTACAGTAATCTAAAAATCATGATGAGGAAATTAGTTTCTAAGATGACAAATGCGACATCAGTAAGTGCTCTAACAAAAGAAGTCGATGTGTTAGATGCCATCGACTAGATTAACATGGCGGTCAAACAAATGAAGAGCGCTAGAATTAAGGTAAGTTTTTTTCTTTTTCAATATTTCCTTATTCTCACATTTGTCAGATTTTTTAAATTTTGACTGCAATTCTGTATTAAAATTGAAATTTTAATTACAGACTTCTGCAAATCAGGAATCCGAAAGTACAGAAATAGTACTAATAGATGATGCTGAGTTAAATGATATTTTAAATTGAGTCGGAATGACCGGCCATGAAAGCCAGGGAGTACGTGAATGTAGATAATGATTTGGCAGTTTTTCTACTTTTAATACGATAGAAGAACTGATAGAAAGCAAGGTCAATGAGAATAAAAGTGATCAATCAAAATGATAACAAATTGTACAAAAAATCTGTGGAAATAATTGTGCATTTAGAGCAAGAGATATGCTTTAAAAAAACAAAACAATTACGAATAATGCTTCTTCATATCATCTCCTCTGCACGATGGAACAGTAAAAATCTCTGTGCTTTTAAAAATTTTAAATCATTACTAATTTATTCGTTAAATAAGTATAACATTTCTTACCTTTGATCTCAAAATAAACATCCAGTTACGTTTGTAATTTTTTTTATTTACTTTAGAGATTTTAGTTACTCAGATATTAAATTATTTGAACATATTATAATACGTGACCCCAATTAATACAGATAATTGGAGTTTATAATAGAGGAACGCTGGTTAGCTAAATTTCAGTAAATCAAATTTCATTTAGATTGTCAAAACTATTATTTAAACATGAGAAACTTATGCCCGGTTGCACAAATCACAGCTGCCATGTTGACAGATCGATTAACCAATCAGATTAGAGAATTCAAATTTCAAATTTTGAATTCTTCTTGAATTTTGAATCTTGAACTTTATGGAAATGATTTGTGCAACCAGGTATTAATGTTCTCAGGTTTTCCCATATATGTGAAATTGTTTTTTTCCCATATATGTCCAGTGATTCAAAAACGAAACAAGAACAAGTACTTTCTTAAAAGCTCAATATTTATAGAAAAAAATCCAAAATTTCTAAAAATCGGAACTCCATTATAGTTTTGGGTATATATGGGTTAAAGAATGTCTACTTTTTCTAAACAAACAATTACCTGCTGAAGAAGTTTGCCATTTATCTGTACACCATTTTCCTTCAGCCCTCTTACTTCTCTCCCTGACATTATATTCCATTTGCCGAAGTTGCTTCTTATATAGATTGGTGTCGCTTCTCACGGGCATGGGCAGTGTAGAGGGTAGTACGGGTAGTAAATCCAACGGTGAACCATGCCACATGGTTCCGTTACCCGTACTACACCAAACCAACGCAGTTGGACATTCCAAAATGATACAATGAATGATGGAAGATAATTCTAGAACTGCAACAAAATGTTATTTAATAAAAACGTTTTTTTTGTACGTATATATTTTTTTTACTTATATCCTTATGATGTGGGCAATTTTGGTATTCCATCAACGTGCTTTGTACAGGATTTACACTAACGTTCTCTTTCTTGTCTTTCTCCACATCTTTCTGTTCGGTTTTCACGGCATCCCCTTGCGGGGAAGTTATCAGATTGGATTCGGCAACGCTGTTAAGCATATATCCTAATTTTTTACAACAGAAATAAGCCAACCTACGGGACATAAGCTCTGATTGCGCGAATTCGTCCATGTACTGCATGGTTAGCGGTAAAAATAATTTGAGAATACCATCATCGCTCGGTTGAGATCTAAGCTTTTCCAGCAATTCTAAAATCCACATTAACACCTCTTGTCTATCCAAAAGGCCTGGAAGCAACGTGTGAGATTGGTGCAAAATGAAAAAAGATATAATTTACCTTCGTCATACATGTATTTTAATAAACGTGTGCAGTACAACCAATATTTCAAAGCTACTTTCTGTTCGGTGTCATTGCCAGATCCCGAAACTGGAGTATTTTGTGGTTTTTCTAACTGCGAATAGTATTCTTGAAGTTTTGGTATTTGATCTTTTAAAAATTTTAGTAGCGTACCAGTCCATTCTATAAATAATAAAATTTAGGAGAACATCTAATACTATTACGGACACGCAATGTTGTTAATATTAGCAGGATTAAAGAGATTCCGGTGCGAGGAATCGATTGAGATAGATCTCAACTTTCAGTTAAATCATTTTTTAAAGTATATATTCATATATTTGTATCCATACTTAAGACTTTTTCAGTATATGCAATGTAAAGGGTGTAAAAGTGATAAAATTTAATCGTTGTGCCTTACGTTGTCTCGGCTTCAAATTAGCTTTCCAGTGTGAATGCTCGGAGTCACCACTGCCGGTCCCAAGCCCGGATAAAGGAAGAGGGTTAAGCATAGGAATTAACAATATTATTATAATAGCTTGCGGACCGAGTAAGCCATCGTACGGTCAAAGGTCAAACTAACTCAAATCCTGACTATCCTTTTTAACTTTTTAGTGTTCGTTTAATTTTTAAGTAATAATTTATTATTACATTTATACCTGTGGTAGGATCTGGTAACTGTCTTTTCTTCATTTTTGCTTCTGTAACTGCAACCGTATACGCAGAGCTTAATTTTATAAACCAAGCAGCTCTTATCATAGGCACTTGATATTCGCACAGTGTAGTAAATATTTCCTCTTTTTTATTAAAGTTCGGAGCTTTTTTAGATAGAATCATCAAAGGTTTCGTGCCGGCTAGATCTTTAAACCAAGCCCGGATAGTATCTTTCGTGCGTTGCGTTGCTGGCCAGAAATTATCTTTAGGATTGATCTGCTGCTTTTTCCTACCGGAATCAGTCAAAGTGTTCAACTCCTCCTTTCTCGCTATTATCGCATTAAAATAAGCCCCCACTTTGCCAACCGTTACATTATGACTTTTGTCTCGAGCCGAACCGAATTCGTCGCTTATGTGAGTCGAAGATGGGAAGCCGTGTTTTACGTTGGTTACGTTCAGTTCGTCCTCCTTCTGTTTGGGGTCTTGGGGGTAGACGTCCGGGGGACCTATCCTAGGCTTTTTAAGGGGCCTTTTCTCATATAGATGACTGCAAAGCATTTTGGACTTTGTAAAGTGTTGTAGTCAATCACCTCATATACGTTTGCACTTATCACTACATTTTAATGTTATGTAAAATTAACTGAAGGCTATAAAATGTGATTTATATTTAATTAACATGGTTATTAGTTTTTTAATTAACTTAAAAAGGAAACTAAAAGTTTTAGTGGCATATTTTAGTGAGAAACGTCAATGCCCAAAGTTACCACAGCGCCATCTATCACGTCAATAATTTTTAATTTTACTTTTTTGCTTTGGATTTAGGTATATTCTAATTTTATCTTAAATTTACGAAAAAAATATTGTTATTTCGGCATGTATTAAGATTTTTTAAAGTCTGAAATAAGAAAAATTCAACAATATCGGAAAAGTAAAATCATGCCCACCAACAATTTAAGTAAAAAATCCCTCGTTTTGACATTTTATTTAACCTAAAACTTTATTGGTAACAACAACCATGAATGTAGGATGTTCACTTATAAAACTGCATCAGTACGTACGAAAAGACATTATAACTCGATCCTACGCATTCAAAAGTAATTTAAAAATAAAATGGGTGCGACCCGAGAAAATATTGTGCTACAAGCCGGAGAAAAGTGGAGACGCAGAGCAGATGTCGAACATTGATTTAACACAGCCTCAGATGCGGTTTAAAAACTGCAAAGAATTAGAAGACGCCGACGCTTTAGTGAAGAAACTATTTTCCTTGGAATTCGCGCCGCACTCGAAGTCGGTAGCCGTGTACATCAACGAAATGAAAGACCGCGTTAAAAGGCACGATTGCGATACTGGCTCTATAGAGACGAAAATAGCGAGATGGACTGGCGGTATACGGGCGATGCAGGAAGTGATGGAGAACCATCCTAGGAACAAGCGTGTGAAGGTTAACTTAAAAGAACTAATCGATAAACGAAAAAAGCATTTGAAATATTTACGCAGATGGGATTATAAAAAATTTGAATGGCTGTTAGAAAATTTAAACATCATTTATAAACCGCCTCCGAGCAAATTCCATTGGATCACCAGGAAGGAGTCTTTAAGCAAATTAACTGACAAGTATTGCGGAAAGGTTATTCAGGGCAAACTTGATAGTTATAAGGCGATATTACAAGCAGAGCAACCGGCGTTCTTGGAGGAAAAGTTACGTACTTTAGAGTTTATTCGGAGTGAACAAGAAGAATGTGGTGTTCCAGTTACTGTTACTCAAGAAGAAATTGATGGGGTAAAAAAGCAGATAGAAGATTTAAAGAAACAAGGGGCAAATCAAGAAAAAGATGATTAATTATCTGTAATTAGTATATTGTTGAAAATAAAGTATTTTAAAATTGGATATCTTTAAATCTTTTTGTACAATAAACAATATTCATAATTTTGTCCAAATTAGCAGTTTTTCTGTGGGGAAAGGGTATATTTAAAATTATAGGTACCTGGCAGACCGAGCTCGCTCGGTTGAAAAACAAAACATTGCAGAAGAAGAAACTGCAAATTGTGTTTTATTAGCGAATTTTAAGATACAAGTTTAAGGTTTAATTTGAACCATTTTTATGCAGTAAAGAGATAATAATTATTCAGTATGTTTGAGATGTTATGGTACTAATAGTTGAGTTGAAGATGGGTCCAGAATACCAAATTTAAAACACATTTATTTTTTGTATGATTTACTATTTATTATAGAAGAAATATAACAAGAATGTTTGTTATCTAAAATTGTTGATATCTAGAATTCTAATTATAGAAAAGCATGGAATGAATACAATTATAGTAATAATAATGCGAGCATCGTGAAGCTTATTATTTATGAGTTCAAAATTAAATCTACAAGTCTGCAACTAATCCTTGCAAGATAATACCGGGTGCGATTTCTATGGTAGTGATTTCTGGTGATTTTTCGACGTTTTCATCGGTTTTATTTTTATCAACAGTAACAGGTTTAAGTTTGCTTATATGTTCTTGTAATTCATTGCAGCTATCTCTTCTAGATCCCAGCTGGAATTTAGTTAGCGCTTTCTTCAAAGAATCCCTTTTAATGCTGGTTCTTTTCAGCATTCCCTGGAAATTAAATGGCGGATCGTCCTCGGAGACGTTGTTTTGTTTGGCTAAATTTTTTAACTCCGCGATGGGATTTACTGGCTCAGCTTTTGGTGGTGTTTTGCTTCTGGGTCTGAGCGTTACGTTTTCCAAATTTTTCTCATTTTTAGTTGCCACCGGCGACTTTTCTCTCACAGGAGATATAGGCTTGGTCTCCACCTTTTGGGCAACTTTTTTAGCCAGCAGTTCTTCGATTAGGAGAGCACAAGAAAGCTTACGAACCGGTTCAATCGGGTCTCTGTTGTAGGGCAGGTTTATCAGTTTGTCGGCATTAGTTTTGATGAGAAGTTCTGCTTCGTGATCTTTGACGTGTTGCGAAAGCGGGTGTTCCTGACGACCCATTAAAGAAGTCATTATTTGCGACGATATGTTGTCCCTCCATCTGAATGGGGAGTCCCAAGTTTCTTCAATGTCTGCTGAAACACTACACAATCTCCCAGTATGTACTTAGTAATGAGAATATAAATTTGACCAGCTTACGTTAAATTTGTTAAAGGGTCGCACATGTACGTCGTGTCGAAATATGGGATATCATCTAATCGAAAAGGCAGCTTTAAAACAGGAGGTTGTATTTCCATTAGCCAAGTACTTGCTTGAGCTCTTGGTTCTACATAATCAACATCGATCGTTTCGCTCACCAATTGAAGATTATGTACGCATTTTTGGTTGAAAAAATGTACCTGAAACATACAAACTATGAAGTGCAAGAGATCAATGAAAAGACGTGATTGGCTCGTTATTACTTGCTGGCCAAAATTGAACAAATGGTGGTGCTTCGAAGCTCGATACTGAAGTATTACTTGAAACAACGACTTATTCTTCCATTTTTCGGCGTACGGTTTAATAAACTTGAGGGTTTCTTCATCTAATATTCCTGTTAACTTGCACACTAGCGGGCGATGCCTTCTAACTGATAAGCCACGGTATGCTATAAGAGTATTGTTGTATATATACGTGATAAAATACTAAATGCTAAATGGTCACTTCTGAATCGTTTTTATTCGTTATCCGTACTCATAGAATCGTCTATGGAAGACCTTTTGTCTACTAAAACAAACAATTCAGAAGTAAGTCATAGTTATTTCGTTTCTTCGGCTATTACCTTTTTGTATGATGACCGCCGCTTCATCCTGGGTCATCTGGTCAAGAGACGATTGTCTTCTCAGTTGTTTAACTGCGCAGGCACAAAAATATTTTTAACCATTTCACACACGTATTCGTAATTAAAACTTACTTGCCCTTTCCTTATCTTTTTGGATCCGTTTTGCTATTCTCTTCTTCACCAAGAAACTTCTCATCATACACTGGATTTTAACTATTTTCTTCACGTGATTTTCATACAGCCTTGCGAGATATTCCTCGTTGTAATATTTGAGGAAAACCTTGGTCTTTCCAATAACCCACCCCTCCATTTTTAGACGAACCATAAGCAAACGGCAGTTATCTCTTGTTGTGTCTACGTTTTCATCGAAGTCGAATGCGAGGTATTTGTATCTAGAAGGTCAAAGCAGAGAATTACCTTATTTGAGAAGAAAGGGAAACTATATTTGACTTGGCCAAGAAAGGGACTGGAAAATAAAATCAAGAAGATGATGGTAATGATGGAAACAATGAAGATTGTATCGATTCAGAGTAGTGGAAAGCATTGAGGAGACTGGTAGAGGACTTCAACATCTGCGGAGATGTTACTTTGACGTACCTTCTTAAGAATTCCGCAAAGATAATGCGATGTGGATACCCCCTCTGTCTGGCCTTTGCCGTTTCCACAACAGCCATACCTCTTATTTGCTGCTTGATTATCTCCGAATGATAACTCTTTGGCACCCCATTTAAATCAGATCGGACGCATCGGATAAAATGGCTGCCTCCAGACCCACCACCAACTGCTAAGTCTTTCATCAGTTCCAAGCAGATCGATTTAAAAGTGGAGGAGATTGTTCGCATTTTCTTCATTTGCGAGAACTGCAATAGTGATTATATTTAAAGAAAGTAGGTATTCAGCGTTTACTACATTACCGTGTTTTCGTCTTCTGATGACGACGAAGAAAATTTAGGTCTCTCTTTTACGGTTCTCTCCTCGAACGAAACATGAATATTTCCGGTTTTGCTTAACTTGTTCGTGAAGAACATCTTCACCAGGGTGTTATCAGACATTCTGAGCACGTCGATCAGTTCCGGTGGTAAAAAGTCCCTGTTTTGGTTAGCCATATCTTCAATGTTGTAAGTTATCTTCCCGGCATAATGTGAAATAGCGAATTCCTTCGGATTTACCGACTTTACGTTTGCGAAATCGCAGCTTTGTAGGCGATCTACAACACTTATAAACATAACCAGACGGAAGTGGTTTTGAAAAATTATTCGTGTACCTATTATGAATTTGTCAAGATGATCGTTTTTGGTTGTATCATCAAGTATTGTCAAGAGCCCACCTTTTCCCAAAACTTCCTCTAAAGTCGGTTTATTGTCATAATAGTGTATTGGTGTATAAGGAATACCTTCTTCATTCATTTCCAAAGCCTCCCATGCGAATATTCTTTGCAGATAGAGATAGTGCAATTGTTCGTTTAGAGTGTTTACTATTAATTGGGAAAACGAGTTTTGTTTGAAACATTCCATTCCGAACATGTCAAAAATTCGCACAAAATTCTTTTCGCCACTAAAACAGTTACCCTGTGTTGTTACGATTATTTAAAATAAGCAACTTTAAAATATCTTACAAAATAGCTCTTCCATAAGACAATTTGTGGTTTATAACATTTACTATGTAGTCAACTAATCTTGCATACATAACATTGGCAAGAACATTTCTTGCACTCTCAGCCTCTTCGCAACTATGTTGTCTTCTAACAGCCGTCCCTTGACTAACGTAGCAATAGTTAACTAAGGCCCAACATAGCTTTTTGCCATCGACTTTTAACAAATTGCCAATTTCGCAAACTTGTTCTTCATCTTCCAGCGCGGCCGTCTCATTTTCCAACGTTTTGAATTTCACTTCTCCAAGCAGAATTATGGCACTGAGTATTGAGTACACAGTGTCGATTTGCATCTCGGAAAATTCGTATTCTGAGAGATATTTTTCAATGTTGTTGAACGCATCTACTTTTTCATCTGACATTTTCTTCATAATATTTTTGTCATCGAAACGCAAAAAGCGGTACTTGTAATCTGGCAGTAAACTGTATTTTGATAAGTCACCTTTGCTTTGGAGGCCTTCGTACATGTAGTAGAAGATATGGAAATTTGGTTGGTTCCTAGAACACAATTTTGAAGCATATATAATCCCAATACAGTGGAAGAAGAAACGACTATCAGCAGTTCGTAGAAGAAGGTGTTGTTGGGTATATAAGATTTTTTGTTTGAATTAAGAAATAATGCATTTTTGGTGGAGGAGCTGGTGGTTACTATTAAAGCTAATGTTTTGTGCCTTGTACCTAGGAACCATAACCTAATAAACCATTAATTCTCAAGATTTACACACACTTACATTAGTGATATTCTCGATTTTTCCAATTGATACACAGCGAATGTACATCCACTGACTTTGCTAGTTCTTCCATAGACAACTTCAGTTTTAAGAATACATCTGGTGGAGTTTTGGTTTAAAGCTGTAGCGGCGTGAGTAAATGCATGAATCAACTTAATTCCATTCTTAATTCTCTCCATATTGATGTTGATGCTCTGGCCTAAGTACAGTAGGTGATCCATAAGATGTAAGTAGTTGGCGGTCTTTCCGGAATTTGATTCCCCGGAGAGTATAATGGTTTGAGGTATCTCGTGGTGTAGAGCATCTTGGAAAGCACTGTCGGCGACGGAATAAATATGCGGGGCATTGTCCGAGCGGGATTTAGAGTTGTGTTTCTTATGAAACTAGAAGAAAAATAGTTTATTTATGGAAAAATTGCTTTTTTTGATTACTTTCATACTTGTTCTCCATAGATATTTTGGGGTTCGTTGGGATTGAGTATCAGCAAAACATCTCCAATGAAAGTTTGGAATGTTCCACCAGAGATTCTAGATTCTAACTCGGATGAAACAGATTCTTCAGATATGTGATTTAAAGCAGCTAAATCTTCAATGTCCATTTTTTCCGGTTTGGTATCAATCGATTTCTTGAGCATTGCAGATTTTAAGATAGCTTCTGAATGGTCAATATTTCGTGATGAATCTGAGAAGATGGCAAGGCGTAGAGTTTTCAATTCCCGCGTCAGCTAAAAATTAATACTTATCAATAGATATGAGCAAATTCCTATTTTGATAACAAACGTGATAATTATTATCAGGCACTGATTCCAGGAATGGATGTTCCAATAATTCCATCATATACGGTCGGTATTCAGGATTCTTCACCAGGCACCTAACGTGTAGCAACAACGCATTAAATTCTAAAATTAATAATCAACAAACCCTCACTCACTCAGATATAAAATCGTTGTACACCTCGCTCCAATTTCCCGGAGTTTGCAGAGTCGGCGGTGGGTTTCTAACGATTTGGAAAAGAGCTCTGGTGGGATGCATACCGCAAAACGGAGATTTCCCATCTCCAAGTTCAATTGCCGTAATTCCTACGGCCCAAACGTCGGCTCTGTTCCCATAGCCTTCTTCGCTGGAGTCTGAGGTGCATGATACCACTTCTGGAGCCATCCAATTGGGCGACCCCGTGCAAGTGTCCGTTTTGCCAAGCGTGCTGTTCAAACGACGTGACAGTCCAAAGTCGACCAACTTGATTTCTCCTTCGGAGGTCATGAGGATGTTGTAGCCTTTGATGTCGCGATGTATGATGTGGTTTTCGTGGAGGTATATAGCCGCCTTTATGTTGGAAAATAAAGCGTTTTCATGAGTAATGTATGTTAGGAATTAAAGCAACTATATATTATCGATTTTTTGGACTCTATGGCAAATTAGAGTAATATTTTATTTAATTTGGGCATTCCCTATTCTCAAATCAGTTGTTCTTGACATATGGACGTCAGATCGATTCTTCATTTGCTTTCCAAAGTTATGAAATTTAAATGACTGAACTCTTTTTTATGATACAAAATTGAATTTAGATATAAGGTATGCTATATGAATAATAATACATTCCTATTATTTTCCGTAAAATCCAAAAAATTAATCACATATACAGGGTGGTCAGTTAAAACAAATGGATTAAACATCCTGTATATTTTTAACTGCATGAGAAAACCCTCAAGAAGTAGTGTAATTATTAGAGTATAAATATTATTTGTCTAACCCCATAAAATAAAAATAGCAAAGTAACCATAAATAATATAAAAATCAATTCATTAGAATTTTTCTTCGACAAATTTAATCGAACATTTCATTTAATAAACTTCTTTAATAAATCTTCTTGGTTGGCACTAATAAAATCTCCGAGATTTATTTTTTAATAAATTAGTATTTCTGATACACTGTTCATGATATAGTTAAAATATTTTTGTTTATAAATAATTTTTCAGTGCTAGATCAAACAAAAAAGTTATCTTTCTCGTTCTAAACTTAATACTATCGAATATAAAACGTGTATGATATGAACGTTTAAACTTAAAAAATTATAATCAAAAACAACATGATTTCTAATTGGTTTCGAAACATTTCTGATTTTTTCAATATTTAACAGTGTCCATAAAAACCGGACAATGTCGGAAACTAATATCAAATTGGAAAAAGAAATATTTTATAAGAACTATTTTCGATTAATAACTTACGATAGTGGTTTGACAAAACTTTTTGTAAAGTTAAGAAAATGGTATTTCTGCAGTGCTATGACTGAGTTGTGTAAAGT
>JAWQRJ010003892.1:0-11568 GCA_033557515.1 Diorygopyx duplodentatus
GCATCCAGACCGGGAACCTATTTCCAAATCCACCGTTTGCAAGACATTGCAGCGTTTTCATGAAACTGGGGGTGTCAAAGATCGACAAAAAAGTGGAAGGCCGGTATGTGTTACAAATGAAGAAAATAGAAAAATCAAACAATTAGTGTAGTGATTAGACGGACTGATTACACATACATAGTTGTGTACGTACGGTTTGTATGATAATAAAATAGTCTTTTACAATTAATCAAAAAGTCTATCTACAGAAGATATTAGTATTTTTTTGACAGTTGGCCACTACGCTCTCTTGATACACTTTGATGATGATTAATTAACTTATTACAACGATACGTTTTGCAATATTACTACATAAAATAAATGTAAGAAGCGTATCATCAAGCTTCAAAATAGCTTCAAAACGAGTGCAGTGTAGACTATAGACATCTATTTCATTATGTTATTATAAAAATTATTAGGAAAAGAGCGATTGTAAAAAAAAATATTAAGTAATAACTTTTAGTTGCATTTCTTGTTAGTATTGTTATTATTATTTCAATGCATTGTAGCGGTTTATTTTACCTAACCCCTTTGAAGGTAAAAAAAGAGGTTGTTAAATAAATATCAATAGTAAAATAGGTAAAGTTTTGAGTTAAAGTGTAAGACAAGACGTATTCTGATTGTGGCGTGGATACATTTTGTTTTGTAAATCTAAGATTAGGCGTTTAGAAAAAATCTAGGAAACTGTAATGTAAAGTACTACATGCATTGTGTACTGTATACTGTATATTGTATACTGTAATGTTTCGGTCGTTGAAAAAGAAATTGCGTTGAACCGAAACAAATCTTTGAAGAGAAATTTATGGGTGGAAATTGAGTTTTTGGAGACAGTGAAAGTTGGGAAAACGGAGAAGAAACGGCCAGGACATTTCAAGAAGAAATTTAGCCCTCCAGTACGAAGAACAGAAGATAAAATTAAGAAGCCCTTTTCGACGTTAATTGTTAAAGTGTTTAAAATGTAAATTTTTAGTAGGTCGCTTTAAAGAAATGAAATAGTAAAAACTAATAGGAAAAGTTAGTTACTAATTTATTAAATAAATTACGGTCGTTCCGAGGGTATTTTGTTGCTTAGAAAAAACTCACCTACAGGAATTGTTCGGGATCAGGAGAGAACGAGAGAAGTGTATTTTCGAAGGAAAATCAGCGCCGTGACCTGTTTTGGCAACCGTTTAAGTCGGAGAGGACGAGAAATAGACTCTGGTCTAGTTTTGTGGACACGGTAAAAAGCTTTGGAATGGAAAGCGCTTGGTCCTTGTCTAGAGCACCACGGGAGACTCGATTTTGTATGAGCCAATGATGACGTCACGAGGGAAGCGCGATGACGACATCGACAGATCATCGAAATAACCGCGGGAGTGTCCGGATAGGAGTTATTTAATAAACCAGCTAAGGGTTTTTTTGTTCTTATAATGTTCTTCGATTGATCAAGATTTTAGAATCGCGTACGTTATATGCAAGATTTACAATATCGAATTTCTTTGTTTACCCGCCTGTATATATTTTTTTTGTTATCGTAGTTTGGGAATGATTATTGATTTTATGCACAATATTAAACTGGAATATAAAGAAGATTTACCATTTGGTATTGTTGGAAATGTATATAATTTGAAACAACAAGTAAATTTTTGGTCTGGATAGAATATCACTAAACCAAGGTATAGATCTATACAGGGTGGGATATTAATTAAAAAGGTGGTTGATATTAACGCAAAGCATATTTACTAAATAATAAAATAAATCTGTGATGCATTAAAAACAAGAAAAATACATTTTTAATTACCACCACTTCGCACTTCCTCTACTCTTACGTAGAGAGTAAAATTAATCACTACAAAAAATCATGCACAACCGAACAATTATTTCATCTAGCAAGGATATTATTACTCATATTTTTTTGTACATATCTAACTTGGAATATGTATTATTATAATTTTGTTACAAATAAATTGTTATTTAAATAAATTGTTTGTTTATGTTTTATTCTTTATTATTTATAATAAAAAACTTGAAGTCTTTAAAGTCTTTTGATCTTAATTTACCTTTTGGTAATTTGGTGATTTCAAATTATTATTATTATTATAAGCCTTTATTACCCCAATATATTCTACATAATTTAAAGAAAAAATTCAAACTACACTGTATCTATTATATTAAATTTAAACAAATTGATTTAGGTGAGGTTTGGGTAATGCCCTTTTGGACGTAGGCCTCCCCCAAATTACTCCACTCTTCTCTAGATTGAGCAGTCCTTTGCATTCTATCCTCTGTCCTTAGTGTTCGACAGTTTAAAGTGTATATATGTACCTTATTCACCTTTGATTGATTTCAAATTACCTGACGTTTAATATTTTTATAAAACAAACCTACAACACGCCCCAACTGTAAAGAGCTCAGCGAATTGTTTAATTAAAGTCAACAGGTAATGGGAAAAGGAAGTCGTACAAAAAATTTCGTCACAGCATGCTCTAATATTACTGGAAATTCCTTAATGCATTTTCGAAACGTCCTATATAATATTGACTTTTATATTAATATTATATTAGATTTAATTATAATTTATTGTGTTGTATTAGTGTTCATTTCAATTAATAGTATTTCTTGTATTTACTACAACGGTAAAAGTTGAAATGTTGTTCCTCGATTAGTTCTGTAGTTGTTTTGTAGTGTTATTTGTGTTACAATTTGCAACAAAAATATATATAGAGCATTTAAAATACGAGGAAGGATATTAGAGTACGGGAAGATCGAAATGGTGCAACTTTCGTTTGAAAGATTTTTCCTAAAGTGCACGATTCCATGTGTAGTATAAGCAGGGTCTTCAGTAAATACATAAACCCACCTGACTACATATTTAGGGATATTTACATTATTTGGGTTGCATTAATAGGGATATTTTTGGAATCTAGTCACTTCTAGTTTGACTGCTGCCAAACTGGGCACTGGCGTCCCGTCTATATAGTCATCATATGGTTAGCGTCAGTTATATGTCGGTTTTTCAATACTTTACAATAGTTACATTGCAATTGTTTTTTATGCCAGTGATTATTCGACAATTTGAGAAGGTATCTACTGCGCATGTGTGTGCCGTAAGTAATAATTCATGAATAATGATAGACGTTTCACCAGATATTTTCTCAATATTTTGGGCTTTTTGCAGGTGTGAAACTCGTGATATATTCGTAATTTCAGGAAATCGCTCCATAAAGATCTGCATATGCACCCACACAGATTAACAGTTGATCAACAATTACTGCCCGTTGACTACGAAAAAAGAATTGACTATTGTCAATGGTTTGATGAAAATTTGAATAATGACGATTTGTTAGATGTCATATTCTTTACGGACGAAGCGTGGTTTGATATAAGTGGGTACATGATCTGCCAAAATGATCTTACATGGAATTCAGAAAATCCACATAATCATGTGGAAACTACATTATTACATGATTATATGGAAACTGTAGTTTATATATACGAGGGATGATCAATAAATAAGGTTACAAAATCGCTATGCTTCACTGCAGATTTTGTAACCTTACTTTTTGATCGACCCTAATATTTTTTAACACTACCATTAATGGTGAACGTTACCGTTAATTTCTGTTGGAACGTTTTATCAACAAACTACATGATGATGAGTTAGAAGGTGGATATTTCCAGTAGGATGGCACAACCAGGGGGATCCAACTCCGTGTTGATAGTTAAGGAGGGGTGGGGGAAAAAGCTGCTGGTTCTCGATCAGAGATGGCGCTGTAATCATTTGGCGTATAGGCGGTTCCTATATTAACTGCTGTATTTAATTATAGATTTCTTATTTCGAATCTATTTCTTCAAACTTCGAGTAAAATGACAAAAATCTAGATTTTTTAGTACTCTCACTTTCATGCTGATTTGGTATATATTTTGTTATTACACTGATAATGTACAGTTAATAAACAATTCAATTTACTTCAAATTGTTAATGAACCTTAGTGAAGATGTAAAATCAACTAATTACTGTGTTACTACTGCATGTTACTAATATGAGTAATTTTTCAGCTAGATAATGTTTGTTAAATTAATTACTTACTAATGGAACTACACATTAAAAAGCTTAAAGTAAAACCTCTCCATAATAAATATACATATGCAGTGTCTGTTAATAATAGTATATTAAAAATAATAATAGTAAAATAATAATATGTGATATTGTAAAATCGAACTGTAATATTGAAAAATTGAATATAATAATAAGCTACTATATTTATTGAGGTCTCATTCTGTGCAGTGAATCGAGCTTTATTGACTGTAACGTATACAGGGTGTCCTAAATTCGATTGATCTTGGAAACGGTAAGAGCTACAGACTCGGTTATCTGAAACTGGGTAAACACCCCAGTTTCTAAGCTGTTCAGACCTTTTGTTGTTTTTACGAAAAAATGCATCGCCTATTAGAAACTAAAAATGGTAATTTTCTTCAAATGTGAATATTTTTTATATTATTTATCGTATCAAAAAATTTGGAGGGCAAAAGTTGTAGACATCAAACCATTCTGTAGGAAAGATTATAAAAATATTTTTTACCTTGCACCAGTTCCGAGATATGACCGAGAGTTGTATTTCTTTAAATAGAAACCATAGTTGATTTTGACATTATTAAATTACTTGAGTTTTTTCCTTTCCAACGATATAAGGTTTGAGGTATTTATCTTTCATAGTTTAGGAGATTAATTTTTAGTGTCGAAATAATACCGAGTTTCATTAAGGTTTACCTCACCTAAACCTAACGGTTTGTTAAATATTTGGAATTTTGTGGAAATGTAGTAATAATGTTAATAATTTAATTATATGTTAATAAAAACAGAATATTTATTATCCCTTTTTACATCAAATTCACGCTGATGTGTACTAATTGATTGCATTTCTTGTCAATCTGGCGAAAAAAATCCTAAAATAAACAGGGTCTAAGAATAGATGTAAAATTTAATTGTCTATCGAATTCTATTACGCTTCCCTACACCTAACTCTTCACGTTCTCATGGAAAACGCACATTTTTTGTTCTGATTTTAACAAATATAATATTCATCAGGTCACCCGTGGTATTTTGACAAGGCATTCTATTATTTATCAGTCATGTACGTTTACTTCAAAAGTGTTTCTATGCAAATAATCTATTAGTGGTACTGTTAGATTTTGGTTTTTGCTCTCTTCATTTAAAATGAATGCTTATCCAAGAACGGATCGGTATGGTGTTTATTCTTGGAGAATGTCTGCAAAACTGCTTACTGGCATCGCGGGTTTACGCTCAAAGATTTTCTAACCGAAATCTCCCAAATAAGCCTGTTTTTGAAAGACTGTTGGTTCAATTTAGACAAAGTGGGAGCGTACAGCACGCAAAATACGCGAAAAGGAAACGAGGAAATTGAATTTCCGGCGATTACTTCTGTAATCTAAAATTCCCATACATGTTAAAACAAAATTGCGCAAAGTACCAACATTAGCCAAGCAAAGGGTCCCAAGAATTCTACGAAAACATAATTACCAGTCGTATAAAATCCAACTTCACCAGGAGCCAGCTTTCGGAAAACGATTTTGCGAAGCGAGTTGAATTTTGTATTTTTCGTTAGACAAAGTAACAGAAAATGAAACCTTTTTTAATTTGACATAATTTTCATTACTATTCTGATTCGAATCCGCATAAATTTAGAATAATTAATAATCAGCACAGATGGTTAGTGAATGTATGGGGCGGAATATTAGGAGAATATGTAACTGGTCCTTATTTCTTCCAACATCATTTAAGTGGAATGCCGTTTTTGGATTTTTTCATAAATCAATTTCCAGTCTTATTAGACGACATTCCCTTAGAGATAAGGAGATCGAGGTGGCTGCAACTGCATGGGGCACCTCCACCCCTCCATCGTGGGGTTCGAGCATTTTTAAATGTGCATTTTGAAAATCGATGGATTGGAAGCCTTGATCACCGGACAAATTGTAAACCAAGATCACCGGACTTAACTCCTCCGGATATCTTTTTATGGGGATACCTAAAGGGAATCGCTTATGGCACGCCTCCCACAACACCAGATAATATGAAGGAGTGGATTAGAGAAGCCTTCCAGAGCATAAACCTATAACTGCTAACAAATGTTACTGAGAGTTGACGGCCGTCATTTTAAACATTTATTATGATGTAATTCCACCATTTACTATTATTTTAAACTAGCACCTACGTAATATTTAAAACATTGTTAATAATCTGGAGTTTGCAACAAGCAATTCTGACTTGTCAAAATGCTATAGGTTACTGATAAATATTAAATTTGTTAAAATCAGTTTGCATTCTGAAAAATGTGCGCTTTCCATGATAACGTGAAGAGTTAGGTATAGAGAAGCACAATAGTATTCGATAGACAATTAAATTTTACATCTATTCTTAGCATAAAATATAGGGCGTTCCATTTAAATTAAACAAGTTATTACCGTTTAAAACTCGTCATTATTTAGATTTAATTTTTGGACGCCCTGTATACTTTAGGATTTTTTTTCGCCAGTTTGACAAGAAATGCAAGTAATTAGCACACATCAGTTGAATTCGATGTAAAATGTTCTGTTTTTAAATTATTAACATTATTACTACATTTCATCAAAATTCCAAATATTTGAATATTTGAAAAACCGATAGGTTTAGGCGAGGTAAATCTTAATGAAACTCGGTATTATTTTGAACGTAGAAGTGAAAAATTAAATAATATATAGGGCATTCCATTTAAAAAACTACAACTTTGATACGTTTTATGTTTTAGGAACACCTTGTACATTACGAAAATAATTTTAGAACGTACCGCCAACAGACATCTAACCACCTCTAAAATATTTTTCTCTTTTATCTAAAACTGTAACCGTAATACTCCGAGTCGTCAACCGGGAATAACCCTGTATAGTAGAGTGCAGAGTGCAAAAAAAACTCAAAATTTACGTCGGCCCTATCTTAACTGGATTCTAGGCAATAGAATATAATTTTAACATTTTTTCCGATTTTTTTGGACCACCGCGGATTCGCGCCAAGAGCCACGGATTCGCACGGTTCAAGGTTTAAAAATGAAAAATCAGGAATGAGTTCGGGTTTTGATATAAAGCAGGCAACAAGCGATCGAAATTGATATAATTTTTGCAGGAGAAAGTTTTTAGAAATAATCAACTAGACAAAATCTTTTAAAGGGCAGGATGGTGTAGAAAAAATATCAATTTTGTTATGCTTACATTTTAGTTTATTGTAAAACGTGCACATATTAACCGAGGGTGAATTGAGGTGCTGGATCGAACGAGCTATATGATAGCGGAAAACTTCTATTCCTAGACGATATTCTCGATACATCTGTTGCAATAGGAACGAACGACTGTTGTAATGAGCACTCACGACATTCTGTAACACTTTCCCAACACAAATTCCCAACACTGGGATTTATAAAAACGGAACGGAAAAAGGAATCTTTATATATAGTATTCCCCATATGATGATATTCATGATCTGCTTGAGCAGCTTCTCTCGAAATGCATCATTGCTTGACATTTGTTAATATGGAGTATAAGTTTGTTAACGTTGCACCAAACCACAAAATTATCAAGATCCCTCTGGAGTTCAATCATTTAAAGGAGTAATAATTTTTTCACAATCTTCAAATCATCCGCATATAGGAAAATGCGGCTACAAATAATTCACAACATCGTTAATAATAATATTAAATAATATTGGAACCAAATTAGATCCCTGGGTGACAAAGCATAGTGGAGCAAACGTACCTAAATCATCTCAAAATTCAATTTCACTAAATACTACGTAGTTCTAAAATACTCATCCTGATAGCTACAACTTCATATTTTATAATGGTCTAATTTTATTTTAAATTGTTTAATCACTTCAGTTGTTGTAATGCTTCAAAGTTAAACAGCGTTATCAGGATGAGTATTATCTTAAATTTTGCTACTATTTTAGGTATGAATTTTTTATATTTGCCCTTATTATATGCCTTTGTAGTATTGAAACATGTATTTGTTTTTGTCAATGTTATTGCTTATAATGATTTAGAAAAGTCTGTATTACTGATTTGATTAAGAATTCCAAGAAAGGATTTTTAACACTTTTATTCGTCGACCGGTTTTGGTATCATAGTACCATCATCAAGGACAAACATGGACTTTTTGACTACAAAAGTATCATTACAAACTATAATTAAAATCACGTGTTAAGTTATTGTAAACATTAGGTTAAGTGTAACTTACGCTCTACACCCCTACGAACTATGCTAACGTTGGAATATTAATCCTGATTGGTTGTATTGTACATCAAAGAAGTTTAATTAGACTATAACACATTTAAAGGTACTTAAAATAAAAATTAGATTATTTCTAAAAGACTATACACCTTAAATCACTGTTAAACATCAAATTTATCAAAACATGTCTACAATTCAAGTTAATTCCTACTCTTGTTAATTTTAAATTTCCCAAACAAATCAATAGAAATAAAGTATTCCAATTAAAACAACAATTTACGAAAACAGAAATTAGAAAACAATACAAAAAAGTTAATAATTACAACATAATATTATACAACTACTAAAATTCCACTTTCTGATACTTGACGAATACATTTCAAAAGCTAAATTCCTCAAAAAAATCACACTTCATAAAATAACTAGCAAACACACAAAGAAAATAGAATTATTAAAATCAAAACAAATCCCAAATACACTACTTGAAAATTCACGCAAATTTCGCGCCCGTTTTACTAACCCTGCATTTCTGATACTAAATCAGAAGAAACGCTCCTACAAAAAAGGAAATAAATATGCTCCGTACTTTCTTTGTACGGAGCATATTTCTACTTTGTAAACTTTCCAAAGTTGACAATAGAAATTGAAGCAGCCATCAAAAACCATCCAGAAGAAGAAGAAATCAAGAAACAAATTATTACGACCATTAGAAAAGAAGAAACCCTACATCATCGAAGTAAAAAATCAAGAATACATGAAGATCAAGAAAACATCACACTACGAAACTTACAAAAAAATATATAAAAGAAGAAAACTTCACAGTTACTACAGGTGATAAAAACGCTGGTATAATCCTAATGAATGACGTAGATTACATTCAATAAACAGAACAATTTGTATTGTTTATTATAGAAAATGAGTTTGTAGAGGTAGAGAGAAATCCTAATCTAACTTTTCACAACAATTTCAAAAAAATCATAAAAAATACTTCAGAAACTTTAAATAAATATAATTTCAATCCTAAAAAGGCATTACCTATGAACCCAATAACTCCTAATCTACATTCATTCCCCAAATTACACAAAAATGGTATTACAATTAGACCAATTATAATCTCCATTAATTCTAGTTCATACTTTGTTTCTAAATTCGTAGTCAATTTTTTCAGAAATATAATTGAATTTGCACTTAAATATACTATAAAAAATCGCTACAATCTACTTGATAACATTCACAATTTACTACTAACTTATACACTAATATATCTATTAAAGAAACAATTTCCATAGCTACACAAATCATTAATAATCACTTAAACAATAACACAGATTCTAATAACTTAATAAAACTTTTAACTGCTTGTATTAACCAAAATCAATTTACATTTAATAATGAATATTACAAAATGGTTTGTAATTGATTAAAGGTTTGTGAGTGACATTTGCATGAACCATTTAGAAGAAATTATTGACAGCAGCAATTTCGAATTCATTAACAAAATTATATTCTAGAACAGATATATACACGATATTCTCGTCATAATTGACACTACAAATGCAAATATTATAAATCAATTTCATAATTTTATAAATACATTAAATAGGGTGTATTTAATGTAAAAAAAATAAAATTCACCATAGAATTAGAATATAATCACTTTTAGAATATAATCACTTTAATAACATTCCCACATACAATTAATTATGACATTTATAAGAAACCTACACAAACCGACGCTATTATCCCATTTAATTTTTTTAATGAACCATCAACAAAAAAATCAACTTTAATTTCTTATATATACCAACTAAAAAATAGTCCTCTTAGCTTTAATAACAAGAAAAAGGAGTTAAACGTTATACAACAAATTGCTTCTAACAATGGTTTCGATATCCATTGTTTTAATAATATATTTCAAAAACACAATGTTAGACATAATAATCAAACAACACTGCTACATATAGAAGATAAACTTAAATCAATCGATAGAGCCATCACTTACCAAAGCAAAATCAGTAACAAAATTAAAAACATTACTACGAGGGATGATCAATAAATAAGGTTACAAAATCCCTATGTTTCACTGCAGATTTTGTAACCTTACTTTTTGATCGACCCTAGTAATAAATTCAACATTTCACTTGCCCTTAAAACAAACTATAATCTAAAAAACATACTTAACAATTGTGTACACACCCTTACATGTGAAACTTGCAATGCTACATACATAGGAGAGACCGGCAGAAAAATCGAAATTAGAGTCAAACAAAAGAACACCTCTCATGCAATAATTCAAACTTCGGCAGACACATAAATTTTATCAATCATAAATTCACATTTGATAACGTCAAAACGAATGCTACTTAATGGATTTATTTGAAAGCCACGAAATAGAATCATTTAGAAAAAACCACCCACAAACCTTACTACTTAATAATCAATTGGAAAACAATATTCCACATATTTACCATTCCCTCAGACACCCTTTTAATAAGAAAAAAAAAAAAATATTTATAAAAATTTATTTTTCTACTTTACATTAAATTTAATAGTATTTCATCTTACTTTCGTACTTATTATTAATTAATCAATTTCATAATTATTCTAAACATATAATTTATTATTCATATTAATTGTCTTTTACTCTATTTCGCACTTTTTTTGGTTACATTCTTTTCATTTTTACTAGTTGATGATTGTATTGGAGTTTCCCATCAACTCTATAATTTTAATAATTTATTACTCGCCATTTTATTATATTACAAACATTAACTTTCCAAAATTACTTAATATAATTCTTCAATTTAATAATTGATATATTTTTATCTATAAATATGCAAAATCGTGTAACTGTTATAATCATAATTCTCACAATATAACAATGTAATTTTTGCTATATTGCTACGCACGTTCATATAAAATATGTTGACCCGGTTTTTCCGTTTAATACTGCAATCAGATTAGAAAACGTATTAATATAGTTTCGAAATTAATCTACTGAATACACTTGTTTATTTTTCATTGTGTTCCTAATTGAATTCGTGAAGTGTTATACTTAAATTGTTTTTAGAAACTAAAGTAAATTGACAATGTCATAAAAATTAAAATTTACGACTTGTGTATGGCTTTCACTGAACATGGAGAACATATTTCAACGGCAGAAAGGTATTTACACGACCATTTTAACTTAACGAAGAAACGCAATTTATTTGCGCCAAAGCCAACATTCACAACGGCCAACGGTGCTACCTTAATTCACAACGAAGTGAATTTG
>JAWQRJ010003893.1:0-11567 GCA_033557515.1 Diorygopyx duplodentatus
GGATTGCAGCAACAGTTGCAGCACGTCCGTAGCTTTCGCTAAGCAATCCGCCGATTTGAAATTGGGTAGTTTTTTCCACCTTGGTTCTGAGCCATTTATCAGTTGCTTCATTAAAAGAGGTTTTCAAAGGTTTAAAAAAACTGATATCCAGTCGTTGCATCCTAAGGGTAACGTGTGCTGGAAATGGCATCATTATTATGTCCTTTTCTCTAGAAAAATATATAGCTTCTAGGTTCTTTGTGTGTGTAGTGTGGACACCCAGAAGGAGCAATATTTTTCTTTCTTCGGCGGTTTTGACAAAAGCAACAAAATGTCGTAACCACTGCGAGAAAACTTCACTGTTACTCCAGCCATTCTCAGTACAGGAAAGATAGTACCCAGTGGTTCTTCAAACTTCAAATCATTTTTAAACGATTTTTCTTAAATATTAATAAAGGTGGAATGAAGGGCTCTCCGGCGCTTCATACAAAAAAAAACTTATGTTAATGCCCATTTCACCACTGATAATCGCACTTGGTATTTTCTTTTCCTTGCCAAGATTTTCTGAGGTATCTGAACGGTGGACTAAGCTGTTCTATTCGTATTCTAAATCGACATCTCACCTAACCGATGAGCATCAATCTCCTCCTTCAGTTTTTCGGGAAGTCATAAATCCTTTGTTAGAACCAACGCCTTTGGCCATAGAGGATGGTTCAGGCTTGCGCAATGACAACTGTGCGTACCGAGCAATGAAGGAGTAATACCATTTATCACCGACACCTTTCTTCGGATTGTTGAACCTATGTGAAATATTATTTTCCGTTGCAACCTGGCAGGCAAGTTTCTCTCTATTTCTTCTTTAGATCCGATTGCGTAATTTCAAAGAACAATTCTTCCAGCTTTAGAACGTGATTGACTAACATTTTAAGTTATTTTCGACTTCATCTGGAAGACTTTTTTATTGTCCGTAGCGTAAATATTAGATGTTATCGCTCTTTCCATGTCTGCTTCAGACCAGCGGCCATATTTTCCACGGACCGCCATCTGCAGACAAGAAATTAAGAACATAAAGCAGTTCAATTGAAGATGAACACTAAAAAGCTCTTAAAAAATTCTTTGTTTTATATCTTCTTCTTTTTAGAAGAAGATGTAAAACAATGCTTTCGACCGACAATTGAAACATTGGAAATCAATCACATACAAAGGTTCCCAAATTTGTCGGGCGCTTCTTTAACTAATAATAGTTACTTAAGTCGTTACAAATAGAGTGTAATTTCAGCAAAGTGGTTAACCATAAAAGAACTGGACACCAGGTGGAAGCAAATAACTAAAGTCTCCTCAGCAAGGAAGCATTAACTTCACAACATCTAACCACTAAACAAGACAGTTAGAAGTAAGCCTCAGCTCATTCCGTGATCAAGATCGAATTCTCAGGGTAAAACGAACACAGCAAAATGTAATTACTTTTATACAATGAAAAAAATCTAGGTATTCTATTAAATAGCCAGTTGGCTACGCTTATAATGTTGGCAAATGGTCGTAAAAATGGTCGCATGGAGAAAATCAAAGTACACATAATACCATTTTCTGTTTTGGCATTGACTGCACCGCATTCGTTTTTGCATCTTATAATTCTGGTATTTGTCTTTAGATCTCACAAAGGCTATATCATAGTCTTGACAGAATCATACATGACTACTCTTAAACAATTTACGACAAGAAGAGGCCACTGTTCTTATATATACAGAATGACAATGGAATATTTATAGCAGTAAGTAATATTCCAGAAAAAGAAGAAAAGAAATCCAAAACAAAGTAACTGCTATGACAGTTCAAAGGGATTTTATACCAAAGTGCTTTGGGAAGATTTTGGGAAGTCGATGTGAAATCTAAGAAGTATCATCTAAAATCTAAACAGAAAGAGATTGCAGAAGCTTTCATCTTGACATTTGAAGAACTATCAACGTTGCTGCACAAAAGTTGAAGCTTGCATACGAACAAAGTTAAAGTCGCCCGCTTTAACTCCAGGATATTTTCTCATCGACCACCTAATATTGTCACCAATAAATCCTTACTGCACTTGACCAATCCTTACTGCACTGGCAGAAATGGACGCTGAAATAAGCTAATTTAGTTTGGAAACACAGTTTCTCGACTAATGGAAAAAAATGACTATTTCTGCCCAACGACCAAAGAAATATGATATGTAATATGGAATGTTTCATTAAACTAAAATTGGAGTACTGTACTAAAAATATTACATATATCGGCGTGTTTTTTATTATGAAATGTTACATCACAAAAAGTATTCAGTTTCACTCAAATCACAAAAAACAAACTTTAATAAATTGATCGTTTATTCATAATTCTCAACGCCAACTGCTTTCAGCCGATATAATTAATCATAGCGTCAGATTTTACTTAGCTACCTAAAGAAATTTACCAGGCAATAAATAATTTTATAATCTGTTAGTTCTTCGTGCTTTGATATCCAGTCCCTTAAACTCCTTAGAGAGGATCTTGTGCAAACAGTGCCGGATGCAAAAAAAACGGTATTCTGTTACGAATATCATGTGTCAAGTACGTTCCCATGCCCATAAAAATCCGCACTGTTCACTTGGAAACATGGTGCATACGACCTATGGGACGAAGAATGGGCTACCAAAAGGTACAATGGATCGCGAGGGTGCGATTTCAGGTGTATAAAAAGGACTTATCTATTGTGCTCAGCATTTTGATTGTTTGTAATGCACCTGATTTCTAACAGGTTAACGTGACAGAGGTTGTAAAAATGTTATCCTTGCAACGTTGGTGTTAAAATTGCTCAAACTTATTCTATTCTATTGCATACATCAACGTTTTTGGCAATCCATGGCAATTTGCTTGATAAAGATTTGAACTCTTGCAATTCAGAATCCTCAATACAAACCCATTATACCAATAGATCGTTTTGAAACTCCTGATTTTCGAGCAGTTCCTGTCACTATGACGCTCTCAAACAATGCGTGCCGTGTGTCACGGAATTCATACAAAGGAGGGTAAACCGACGGGTGTCCAAATTTGCTACGGCTCTTGCGGATCTTGAGGAATTGATGACCTAGCTCCGCTCACAAGGGGCACGGATCATCGCTGCTTGTCAATAGGGAATCGTTTAATTACAATGTACAGCTTTCGTCTGAAAAGTATCTAATTACAGGCTTATTGAAAAAGTTTCTATCTCCATTATCTACGATGTACACATTTAATCTTTTATAAAACTGTGAAGGGTAAACTGAAGCATGTGATTTTTTGTACCCGAATTTTATTTATTGTACTAGTAGAGTATAAGTAAGTTTGAGATGTGTTGTGGTGCACTAAAATCTACGGTTGGCGTATTTTTCTAACGGCGGAAGAACACTTTTAACTCTTTCTAGACCAGTGGTAGAATGTAGTGATCACAAGTAAAAAATCCTAAGTTGTCGCTGAGTGGTTTCTAAGCGAAACCAACGTGTAGAATAAGTGACCTACAACATCAATACGTTCTACACGTACTAATAATGACAAGCGATAGATTAAACAGTGATGCGTTCAAGTCTTACTAAAAACGTGATCGTTTTTACTCTTAATGTTGTCTTTGTTGATATTGGTGCTCAGGAACAGTTACTGACAAGAAATACTTTATGTATATCCACGTTTTTTCTTAAAAGTCCACCTTTCTTAAAAGTCGATCAGAAAAACTAGCAGACTATCCATAAACTCATTCTTTCACGTTCATACCGAAAAGTTATTTTTGCAAAACAGATTAGTGAACACGTTTTATCATATGATTCGTGAATTTCAAGTGGAGGAATGATGGTGGACCATTTCTTAATTTTCACAACCCACCTGAAAAATGTTAAATCCAGTTGGAAAAGTCTGAAACAAATATGTTATGTTACGCTGTATATAAGTTTACGTATTCTTGTATACCTCCGGAATACCGCAATTTGAGTGTTTACTTTAAACTCTAAACCAATATTATTATTACAGACGTGTGAAGAAAAAAAATCGTCTAAACGTGATCAGTGAATGAAAATAAATCTGATTAAAATTGAATATTGAAGCTGTCCTGATAAACGCAATAAACGAATTCAATGAGATTGAAATTATTGTAGAGGAGACGCTCACAGGAAATTGGGAATTTTTATTGTGCTTATATTGGCACTACTGATTTTATTGATTTTTAGTTGCATAGTTCTACATTGACGTACACGGCATTTCGACCTTGCGTTTTATTTTTAGTAGTAGCGATAGTCTTGTTATTTTTTTGCGAAATGGAAGTTTCGTGATCAATTTTTCACGAAGAAATTCGTAGGAAGCCTTCGAAAACAATTCGGTAAACACAAACAATCGCGATTATGTGAAACTAACTATTAAAAATTTTCTACTTTATAAAGATGGTATACAAGATTTCCTTAAAACATTCATAAGAGACTATAAATTTCAATGGGAAAATGTTCTTTTAAGAGATCTACATTCTAGAGCTATTTTTTGTGTATTCTATGTTTGTAGACTTAGATACTAATGATTCTGCACTTGCTTCTATGGATTCAGACATGGAAGATACGAGTATTGCTGTTTGGAAGCTGTTATTCCTAATTCCTTAGCCTCTACTTCTTCAACAAAGAGTGGCCCACCTCGTATGCCATTTGATGACTCTTCTGCGTGAACTCAGCGACGAAGGGTGTACGCTAAGAATACAGTCAAGAGCAGATTTTCAAAACTCTTTTAAACTCTACCCAAACTAAAAATTTCCATCAAAATATGCCGTCTGGTGTCGAAGAAAATGGTACATTTGGGGACAGTTATGTGGTAACAGTTGCTCTACCTCCTCTCGAGTTGAAAGAAAAGGAAAGGTCGTGTGGAAAAACCACAAACCCTGCTCTTATAGGTATTGTAGGCCTATAGAATTTCCATTTGGGATGGAAATGAAGCAGTATATGTATAGGGGATAGACATAATTTCTATAGTAGGAAGATAAGAGAGTTAACACCAGTTACAAGACTACATTAATAGCTTAGAAAAAGAAGCAAATTAACTTAAGTTTGCTGAAAAACTTGGAATTCTAGACAATTCTAATTGGTTCTATCATAAAAACATGAAAAAACCTCAACTTCCCTGCAAAAACTTTTCTTTCGTGGTCAGGACAACGAAAAGTTGAAATTTGCGTACTCTCATTAAGGAAACGTACAAATTTTCGAGTTTATCTTTATTCAAAAGACAAAAAGGGAACATTATATTTCAAATCAATAGTATATTTTAATCAAAATTCTACAAATTGATGACAAGGAACCTAGAAATGTGTAGTTTTGCCAGTTTTGCGAGTGTATGTCATACAAATATAGTCCTCCATCATGTGTTCATTGTAGTGACATTCATTCTAGTTCTGGTAGTGACGTTCAAAATGTTGCATGTCCTGATGAAAGCGCTCTCCTTGCTCCTCGGAATAGGCACCCATGTTCTCTTTGACTCTATCAAGGATATGTACTTTGAGAGACATCCTGCAGCCCATTTTGGTGTACTTTTTAACCAGAGTCTCAACCAATTCAACATAGTTCTCAGCTTTATGATTTCCACGGAAGCCTTTAACTACTTTAACAAAACTGATCCATGCCTCATTCTCCTTTACTCTGAGAAGCTTGGGAAACTCTTGACACTCAATAACTTTCTTGATTTGAGGTCCAACGAAAACGCCAGCTTTAACTTTTGCTTCGGAAAGCTTTGAGAACTGATATTGTAGATGCTTGAATGCTGCAGATTCCTTTTTGTCCAACGCTGCCACAAATTGCTTCATCAGTACCAGTTTTATGTGCAAAGGTGGCATTAGTACCTTTCGAGGGTCTACAAGTGGCTCCAGTACGTTTATGCCAATATCGTTTATGGTAGTGTGCTTTAGTGTCCCTGCTATCCCACAGACAAAGATAGCATGGAAACTTAGTAAACCTTCCTTAAAGACCCATCAAGAAGGCAATCATTTTGAAGTCTCCAATAACTTCTCAACCATATTCTTCATATTTCAATGCATTTAGCAATTTCTTCACATTGCGTTACTCTTCTTTAAGCTGTGCTGAATGGGCAAGGGGAATAGACGGAAGCTGGTTACCGTTATGGAGTAATAGTGCTTTCAGACTCTTCGATGAACTGTCTATAAAGAGCCGCCACTCACTAGGATAAAGAGGAATTACAATGTTCTCAAACAAACCACTTACATCATGACAATAGCAGAGTTCATCTTCTTTGATGAAAAATATGGAAAAATTGTTATGTCGCTTCCTCTGATTGGACACTTTCACAGTTTCATCTAACGAGTTCCACTGCTTCAGTCTGGATGTTAAGAGCTCAGCATTGGACTTTGTAAGACCAAGGTCCCTGATCAAATCATTACGGTCCTTTTGGTTAGGATAGTATGGTTTCCTTTCATTGGCTCCACCTTCAGCACTGCAATTAGGGTCATCAAAATCTTCCGCACTTTCCGAATTACTGTCATCACCAGTTGCATCTCCCTGTGGAGGATTAGGAACGGGAAGTTCAGGGCCATGTGGCACAGAAGCAATGGATGATGGTATGTTGGGATAAATGACTGCAGAAATGAAGATTTAGCTTTTTTCACAAATATTATGGGACATTTAAATAATTTAAATTTAAGATTACAGGAAAAATACTGTATTTTTCTTACCCTAGCTGGTCATCTTCTTTTGCGAATAACCTTTTGCTATTTTGTTTCGATTTTGGAGAAAAAATATTCACACACTTCACATCAATGCAGGAACTAGCTACCAAAGTCAATAATGTTCCGAACTAAAAAATAATGTTCATTTTGCAGAATTCATTCAGTGCTAGGTTTGATGGTTTTCAAGATGATATAAAATGATGTTCTTTTCACAAATCCTTTTTCAATTTCTCTGCAAGACGTTAATTGTTACCTACCTGAAATCCAAATCCAAATTATTGACCTACACCACCACACTACACTGAAAAGCAAATTTAAGAAACTTATTTCATCTGCAAGTGATCCAAATTATACTGAATTTTGGAAATTTGTACCAATAAGCAATTTTCCAAATTTAAACGATTTGACTGTCAGATATTGTTGTAGGTTTGGATCAACATACGTTAGTGAACAAATGTTTTCTATTATGAATATAATAAAATCAAAATATCGTTCAAGATTATCTGATATGCACCCAAAACACATAATTTTGTTAGCATCTTGAAGAACTAATCCTAATATAGAAGATGACTTGGTAAAAAAACTACAAATTCAAAAGCCACATTAATTAAGTACTGACTGTTCAATAATTATTTAGAATTAAATGTTGCAAATTATTATTTTTTATTTTATACATAACCTAACTGACTGAACCTTTAAAAATATTTATTAACAACAAAGCCTAAGTTTGTACTTTTGTTTTATTTACTTTATTGTTTTTTAAATCTCCACTACTCAGACTTACATGAAAAAATGTGCTATTTGGGTAAAAATCCCATAATCAGCCTATAAATAACATTTTTTCACCTTTTTATATTTTTTAGTATGTTGGAAAAATTGGAAGTGGCACGCATAATTTTCTTTCTTCAGATAGTGCCACTCTTTCCAAAAAGGTTGGCCACCCTTGATCTAGATCATCCAATCTTTCACCACTCTGGCACAAGAAAAAATTAACATACTACATAATTAAGTAATTTATTTCAAATTAATATCACTATGTGTATTCAAGTTTAAAAAGTTAAAGTCTTACAGAAGCTCTACAAGATTCAATCCAACCCAAAGAAAAAACTATGCCTATACCATCTCCTTCTCATGGTCATTATGCACAGTACTTATGGGATTTCATATGCTTTTTCGAAATCCCGAACAAGTATATAAAATCTTCGACACTATTTTTTTCGCCAATTTTGCTACTGTTGGTTTTTTTATTACACATCTCTCTTTTGCGAGTTACTCGCTGAAGTTTTGGTCGAGCTCTAAGAAAGCTTCTATTACTTCAAATCAAGTTTTGTATTAATTTGTGAAACATTTTTCTAATGGGGTCTCGACGTTGTGGATACAACTAGTGTAATTAATGCCTTCTACAAAGTACATCTTCGTAGACATAGTTCACAATACAGTTCCCATCAAATTTTTGTTTCTAGGGCTACTAGATACAAATAATCATATTTTCCATGACTACCTGAGGTAATAACTGTTAAACAACCAAATAATGTCGATAACTCAAATATGAGTTAAATTAGCTAGAGCAAATTATTAGAATCCAGAATGCATAATAAACGATGTAATAATCTCGAAGACTGGGGGAAGTTTCATTGGGAACAATCTGAATTTTAAAAGAAGGAGATATAATGTTTTTGGAAATCTGTAGACTTTTGACCAAAATCCAAACCCCGTTTACTATTATATAATACTAGAAAATCACACTTTATTGACATTTTTCTGCATAAAACGTTTTGTTCTCACCTCCCACATTTTATGGACCATAAACGTCACCCAGTTATGCGTATTTACGACCATCCACTTCTTGGGACGAAAATAGCCCAGGCGGTATTTATTGGTGATTCGAAAAGATTATGAAATAAACGTCGGCATCTCAGCAGCACACTATGAAATATCAGTAACAAGACAGTTACCATCGGACGCTGACAAGAATCCCTTCAAAAATCACCACAGTGACATGGATACGGACAATGTCCGCGTAGCCGAAATGATACTTCACTATAGTTTCTCTCGACACGTTGCCCTTTGTCGGCCCTGTCTAACAACAGGGGGTCGCATTTTCGGTCGACCTATATTACCAGCAAACGGTTGCCTTTGTTTTATGCCGAAATATATTGGTTTCGATAATTATTTTCAACGTTCACCTCGTCTTCCGACACTAAATGGTTTTTTCTGGCCTGGTTGGCCGCTGCGGTCACTCAGGCGCCCCTCGAATCTTGGTGTATATTAAATGCGAAATTCGGAACAGAAATTCGAGACAAAGGACCCGCCGATATTACAATGTTGCTAAATTGGAATGACAACCTTGGCCTGCCTATTGTTGACAAAAGGAAAAAGGGAAGGCGGTGGTTTATGCAGGTTTTATGTTGCTTAACTCCAACTTTTCTAAAACCTATACGCCAAAAGAACTACGAGGCTACGTTGTATCAAAACTAACCCTGTTCAAATTGCATAATAATAATGACAATATTAATTAACTGAGAAATACTGCAACCACATACAATGTTGTAAAAAACTGTATAAAAATATATTAGTTCTAACATGATCAATTTATTAATTGTACACTTTACAAAGTCATTTTTTTAATGTTCCTACTTCCCTTGTTTAAATTTGACTTATGACTTCAAAAATTCCCATAATATTTTATTTTATTGCCCTTTTCGGAGACTATAATATAGTTATAGTCTATACCTGGCTGGAAATGCCAAGACTGCAGGTGTAAATTTAGAGGTTTCAGAAATGCCAACTTTTTCAACAAAATTCTTCAAAAACCAAGTCATTCGTCGAGACCTTTAATTTAACCCGTCACAGAGGGGTTCGCGCTTAGTGCTTTCTTCGCGACACTTATACTAAGATTCGATGTCCCCCTTCCTGTTCTAACATCTCCCAAAATCTTAGTAATTTCCAAGTTATCTGAACTAAAAGTTTTCAAATTTACACCCTGTATAGACCTGAGTTAATGACATTAGTTTTCATTTTCGTCAAATTTCATCAAGGAGATAAGACAAAATAGCAATTGCTGTACTGTATGGCCTAAAATGATTTTATCGGTTTTATTCAGAGTATAAAATAGTTGTTATTAAGTTTTGTTATTTAACAGTTTACAGGAATTTTATTTCGCTTGCCCATACTCCATAAAAGTTCATGACATATTTGAAATGATAATTTGTTTGAAATAACCAATTCGAATAATTTCATAAATGAAGTAATTTCAGAAATGATAAATGACATCTCAGAAAAATGTATATCTTTGTCAAATAAATGACATTTTTCCGTATTTTATAGTTTGTTTGGTGTATCCTTTTAAGTTTGGAGTTGTGTTAATCTCCGTTTTATTTCCGCGTTTGGTGTGTCTATAAATGTAAAACTTGTTTAATGTTCAATTTAGGAGGTATAATTTTATTGATTTCAAGTTTTATACTTATAGAATACACATTATACACAGTGTCCCAAGGAAAATAATCCAACCCCAAATATCTTTGCACGCAATTGTTTTCAGCAGAAATGGCGAAACACGTCAACCTTCATTTGAAGGGGGACATCTTTTAGCATAAAATTCGTTTCACCTTTTCATCCCCCACCACACAGAGGCATCCCATAAAAATATTAAATTGAAATGTGGGTCGTGCGATACTTTCGATGAAAGGTATTTTCGTTCTCTACACGACCAGGTTTTTATTTTGTATTTTCTACCTTACGTTCTAGAGAAAACATGAGGTAGGTGGTTAAAAATGATTTGATATATTACTTTGAATTATTTTATTAAGTGTTGAAAATGGCCTTTGTTCACGTCCATACAAAAGTGTAACTGAACATCTACGAACATTGTTGAACATTTCAGGAGTTACCAAACGACATTCCTCAATAATTCTGTTATGTAAGTCTTCTAGAGATTCAGGTTTCGTGGCATACACCTTGCTTTTCAAATGTCCCATAAGAAGAAATCGAATGGCGAAAGATCCGGTGACCTGGGGGGCCATTCCACGGTGCCTCTTCACCCCATCCATCTTCCAGAAAGTTTCTCATCCAAAAATTGATGAACTGGTACAGAGTAATGTGGAGGTGCTCCATCTTGCTGGAAAGATTGTTATCTTGTTCCAGTAATGCAGTTATCATGGGGTTGACGGTGTTCTGTAGAAGTTCTAGGGAACTTTCCCCATTTAAATTTCCAGGAATAAATTATAGCTTCGGGTGAGAGAAAGTAAAAAGGACCCAACAGTATGGTCTCCCAAGATACCTGCCCAAACATTCAATATCTGAGGATGCTGAGAACAAATGAGAATTACTGTCACTCCTACACCGGCAGTTATGTCTGTTTACTTCACCATTCAAAAAAACAACATTCAGGTAAAACAGATATTGCAAAGCAGATATTTTTCTTGCAAAAATTGTAGCCGTCCGTCAAAATCATCTTCATTAAGCTCATGTACCAGTCCAATTACGTAAGGATGGCATTTGTTGGAACACTACTCTAAGAAGCGCCAGATTGGTCAGCAGTTTTTCATACAGAAGTGTTATTTCCATACCGACCCAGAACTGCTATTTCAACTGCTTCATTTGTCATTGGAGGCTGAAGTTTATGTTTGTTATTTGCAACTGAACCTGTCTGCAGAAATTTTGTCATCAAATCCGATACATAATGGTAATGCACTTTTGCATTTTTAACCACCTTGTTTTTTCTCTAGAACGTAACGTAAAAAATAGAAAGCAAAAACATGGTCATGTACAGAACGAAAACACCTTTCATTGAAAGTATCACACGATCCAATTTTGAATTTAATTTTTTTATGCGGTGTCTCTAGGGTGGGGGGATCAAAAGGGGACAGCCAGTTTTATGCTAAAAGATGTTCCCCTTCAA
>JAWQRJ010003894.1:0-11565 GCA_033557515.1 Diorygopyx duplodentatus
TGTTAGTTTTTTTCAGCTATTTTCAATTATAGATAAATTCATATAGTTAAAGTAGTTTGGAAGTTGTGCCAGGCAGAGATGCGATACTACAGTTTTGAGACCCATAAATTTTTTAAAAAATTTCCATCTAAGTTTCACTATACTTTTAGTTATTTCCATGAAACGTATTATACATCGTTGGAAACGTGTCCTTTTAGCGTCATTTTGGTGTTAAGTAAATTTATATAGCTTACGTTGTTTTGAAGTTATAGCACATAGAGATAAGAAGGTACAATTTTAAGTGATAAATAATAATTTGAAAATTGAAATTTTCCAACCATCTTTTGGATTATATTTGGTTATTTCCACGAAAAGTATTATGTAATTGGAAAGCTTGTTCTTTCAGGTTTACTTTGGTGGTAAATAAATTCATATAGATTGGGTTGTTTCGAAGTTACGCTAGGAAGAGACGTGACGATACAATATGGATTCCCCCATAAAAAAAAATGTTTACCTGTGAAAATGGTCCTGTTCTTGTGATAAATCCACCTGATCCGACAACGAAGGATGTACAATTTTTTTTAAATTCGCTTTCAAAGCCAGGGGTCAATACATTTTTAGCTGCATTGATTTTCTGCCGTACAGTCTAAACCTGTCTCTCTCTAGTCTGCATTGAGTTTCTGCCGTGCATTCTAGTCCTGTCTCTCTAGTCTGCATTGAGTTTCTGCTGTGCATTCTAGTCCTGTCTCTCTCTCTAGCTGTATTGAGATATTGCCATACAGTTTAGCTTCGCCCTGATTTATTTCCGTAGGAGCCATACAAAAATCGATCGATATAAGTATTGTTCTTAAAATTGTAATAGGTAATTTGGTTAGCTAATACTGAACGTTACCAAAAGAACAGAATCTCCATTCATCTGATTAAGGCTGGGGATAGGATTAATGGTTAGCATAGAAGATCGCACTCTATATGAGATTGCTTATGCAATGAACACAGTTGTCATATTTATGTAGTCAGTACAATATAGATGGCGTTATAGGCGTTATTTTCATTTTGTCAAATTTGGCGGTTCGTAATGTCATGATACCTACGGCCGTGGTGCTTTTAACGCTGTTCGTATATGGTTTGGATGGTATCTCGAACAGCAGCACTGAGGCATTTGACAACAGCCCGATATTTCCGTATACATGTTATCACAAAATCTACTGTAGGGGTATCCAACTGAATACTTTTTTTTATTTGTGCGCCAAACACTGCAACAACACCGGGTACACCGCTAAGCAGTACGCGAACATGAGGTTGCAGCGCAGTCCGGACGCGTTCGAGGCCAGGGAGAAACGGCTGCTCGACAGGTACTTTGGTGGCGAGGAGATGCAACTCGATCAGGTTTTCACTGCGTTCCGCGACGAGAATTTCGCACGCGGCCGCGAAACGGACTACTGGACGCCGATGGATTTTCAAACCGACCCGAGGTTCGTCAACCTGATCGAGAACAAGAACGTCAGGGCGTTCGGGACGAGCGTGATCACGATCTGGCCCAGCCTGGGCAGGAACATTTTCCAAAGTGTCAGCGGCGAACAAGATCTCCACTCCATACTGTACGTGCCGAACGGTTACCTAAACATAGCGAACGACACCCAGGACTGGAGGTACTTCGATAGCTATTACATTACGGAAGGTGTCCTCATCTCTAGAATGTTCATCACGGCGAAAGGCATGCTCGACAACATGATCTACTTGATAAAGAAGTACGGTTTCGTTCCAAGCGGAGGGCGCCTCTACTACTTGGACAGATCTCATCCTCCACTCTTCACGAAAACGGTGTACCTCTACATGAACAAAACGAACGACATGCCTTGGCTGAGGGTGAACATAAACACCGTCGTCAAAGAGTTAGAGTACTGGTTAAACAACAAGTTCACTACCGTCACGATAAACAAAACGCAGTACAAACTGGCGCAGTACGTCGTGCGCAGTTACGGCCTCCGACCGGAGAATCTCGTGGGGGACGAACTGATGACGGACCCGGTCAAGGACCAACGGAGGGAGCACTTGAACGAGATCAAGAGTGCATCGGAGAGCGGTTGGGAGTTCTCGTCCAGGTGGATCTTCAATAAGGACAGCGCGGCAGGACCGCTTGACGGGAGGGTTGGTCACCCGCGGTACTCGAACCTGTCCAGGATAATACCCGTTGACCTAAACGCTATACTGTGCGGTGCTTTCGTCGACATAGCCCACTTATTAGACAAGCTTGGAAGGACACAGGCCAGTAAAACTTGGATCGCGAGGGCTAAAGAACTCAAGCAGGCGATACAGGCGGTTCATTGGAACGAAAAGGATGGCACATGGTAATAATAACTAGTCATATAGTCTAATATTGCGAAGATCTAACCCCTTTCTCCATCTTGAGTCTGCAATCCTTGGAGTGAGTAGTGCGGTGCGACCTCTAGTAGAGCGGGGCGGCTTTGCGCGCGATCTAATTCTCGTTTCCCTCGGTCGTTGAAGATGGTTCACGGTACCGGTCTCCGGGTCGTAGCCCTCGAAACATTCCAGTTTCTCGGCGTAACAAAAAAAACGCATCGTTACAACATCTTCACTCAATCCATTAATAACCCTTGATTTGAAACTTTTGTTACCGTTGACGCCGCCAACCCAACACACGTGAATTACAAAATACAGATAATTACTAAAGAAATAATACCCGGTACCAATTCCTCCTGCGCGGTAAGTCCTACGGCCACTCTCTGCTCTGTGGAGAAGGGTAGGGTTCGAAGATAAATTTTTGTTGACACGAGTTTTCTCATTAACGCAAGACTTACCTAGCTCGCACAAAAACTCGAAATTGTGAAGTTCACAAAAAAACGAAAAGAAATTCACGCGGTAATAAATACCGGTTCTCACAAAAACAAGGTAAGTTGTTTACAACCTCCCGCTGGTTCACGCTTATTCAGAATTCAGAATTAAATACGATAGATTCAACCACACATCTGTTTTTCCGATGTCCGGGTGGCTTCCGTTGGCTACTGTTTTGGCTTCTGTGCGCTGTCTCGTAACGTCGGCACTCGCTGCTACCGTGACGCGCACTAGGAACTTCGCCTCGTGTCCCCGCTCCAACAGTCGAACAGCTGAGGGTGGTGACCAATGACGTAAACCCCTTCCCAACAATGACCTCCAAACCAAGACGGTCACGCACGTGTATACGAATACGTACAAATACAAGAAAAACGTGTAGGTACAATTGGCCCGATACAATTAGCCTGACACAATTACAGCTTGAAACAATTACAGCCTTAAGATGGAAAACGGCTAGCGTGAGTGGGATTTGTCCAGCACAAAAAAACAATCCGGGCGAACCGCGTGTCTCTTGGACCCTCCAAAAGCACGAAACTTCTACGGAGGACTCTGACAATCCGCCTACACGACGAAATCCAAATCTCCAGCCCGAAAATCCAGGAAGATTTGCCTAAGAATTCCCTCTGGATCAGCGCCGCACTTTTAATAAAAAATCACGCGAAGTATACGCTACGCTATCACTCTCCCCAAAGAGACTGAAAACCACGTCGTACCTCCAAAAATAACTAGTTGAACCCCAAGAAAAAACTATACCAACACTTGACATCTATTAACGAAAACCTATACTCCACGAGACCAACTTAAAAGGTAGGGAAGAAACAACTGAAGGATCTATAGGGATTGCATTTACGAAAGGTAGGTTTAAACATAGGTAGGAAATGGGAAATTGGATTTTTATTTCAGGACCCACCAGGCAACAAACAGGAACTTCTAAGTCAGTCTCTAGAACGCAACCCAACCAACCCGCGTGCAATCTAAGAAGACTAAACTGCACGAACATAAAAATTACAAATAAAAGAAAATCAAAATTGGACCGTAACAATATCCATTATTGTACATGCGTAAAAAGCGATGTTGACTTAATAAGTGATGTTGATAGTAGTCTCCATTCAAATTGCTAACAATATTTTTGGTGATCATTCAAGTCTATCTTTCAACCGGACGCTAATCATTCTTTGACAGTCACAGGCATTTTTTTCTGCATTGCTTGTCAAAAATGTTCAGTCAATTTGATGTATGCTTTACGCAATTCTCTATACTGTTCCTGTTACTCCCGCATACTTCGGTTGGCATCCTCACAACTAAAGCACCCAAAAACGAACCAAACACAAAACGGAAACGCACAATTGCGAAGTGCGAAAGTCCAATTTACTGTTCTGGCGAGATTTTGGATACAGTTCAAATGGCTGAAGTTTTTGCGGATTCGAAGTCGTTCGTTGACATGACGATGCTGAATCCACTAGAAATGGTAATGGACAATTTCCAAAAGATGAAACGAAGGAATAGCGGTTATCCTACGGTTGGCGATATCACTGATTTTGTGAGGCAGAACTTTAGGGAAGGTATCGAAACGGAAGAGTGGATGCCGACAGATTTTAAACCCAACCCGCAGTTGTTAAGCTATGTGGCCGATACAAGCGTGAGAAACTTCACTATGAACATTATCCGAGGTTGGCCAAAATTGGGCAGAAAGATTGCCGAAGGGATAAAGTTTTATCCAGAGAGGTATTCCTTAATGTTTTTGCCGCATGGCTTTATAGTACCGGGGGGAAGGTACAGGGAAATGACCTATTTTGATTCCTATTGGATTATTCAAGGTTTACTACTTTCGGAAATGTATCAAACAGCAAAAGGCATGCTCGACAACTTTATACACTTAGTCGGTAAATTTGGATATGTACCAACCGCAAATAGAGTATATTACATAAACAGAACTCATCCTCCATTGCTGGTGAAATCAGCTATGTTGTACGTTGAATCGACTGACGATGTGAGCTGGCTGAAGCGCAACATCCAATATCTCGCTGATGAGTTGCAATACTGGATAGACCACAACTTCGTAACGATAGAAATTGACGGTATCAGTTACAAATTAGCTATTTATTCTTCCGGAATTGGTGGACCGAGGCCAGAATCTTACATCGAAGACGTGGAAGCGGCATCTGCAATCGTTGACGACGACAAGAAGGAAAATTTTTACAGGGAATTGAGGTGCGCTGCCCAAACAGCCTGGCCGTTCTCCTCGCGATGGATAATTGGCAAAAACGGCACATCGAATGGCAATATTTCGTTTACGGCCACTTCTAGGGTTATACCAGTTGACCTAAACGCCATTCTGTACGGCGCTTTTGACGGCCTAGCCAAGTTTTATGGAAAGCTTGATATGGCGGAGGACCACGAAATTTGGAGTATAAGAGCTGAAATGTTGAAGTACGCCATCACGGAGGTGCTTTACGATGAAGACGATGGCATGTGGTATGACTTCGATAGAAAGTTAAAGGTAATTGTTTTCCTGTGGTAAGACATAGCCTTAAGATTAACAAGCTATTATAATCTAATATAAATTATTAATAATTGTGTGCATCAAGTATCTTCCAGGCGTCTCTTGGTTATACGTTGGAATTGTTGTGCTAGAAGTAAGAATTCATACGAATAATTTGTGCGTCCCTATCCTTCTCTAGCTGCATTGAGTTCCTGCCGTACAGTCTAGTCCTGTCTCTCTCGAGTGTGCGTTGAGTTTCTGCCGTGCATTCTAGACCTGCAAGATTGCAGACCCCTGGAAGACCTTTAGGTGTCTTCAGTGAACACACTTAAAGTGTCTTCACTGAGGCTGCCTGGAACGTCTCTGAGGCCGAAGAGGCGGACCGTGGAGAGTAAACTCTATAAAATCTGGCGCCCGAGAACCGAAGAAGAAGAAGCGTGTTTAGTCATTATGAATTATAGAATTACGTATGGCTTATTTCTATTGCAATAAACAATCTTAAAACCAACCCGGAGTTTGCGTCACAGGATTTCTGAAGACAAGTCGATTCCGGGAAATGTGCTTGCAGCAAGATCTGCAATGTTGCCTTCTAAATCCTTATATCTCTCGCTTGTTTTGTACAGACGGAAGCTATCTTTCCCTCCGTGTCTTTGATAAGTGCCTTTTGGAGTTCGGGATTCTTTTCGATGCCACAGTAGCCCCTCCAACAGTCTCTTTTCGCCTTCCTGATGGCTTTACTGCAACTTCTCATTTCTCTGAAATCCACTAGTCTAAGTGTTGACAGATCGAACTCTGGGAGTTATCTAGAGGTTCCGCTTTGGATCAATCCTTTTTATAGCCCCCCCATAAATAGTAGGCTTCGAAGTGTTAATTTTGGCAGTGGAAGCTAAAACATTACCTTCTTGTGTGTAGGTATCGATGAAGACTTTTGCAGCCAGCTGTCTCACTCCTCTATGGACCAGAGCTTACCCAAACGCTTATGATGATGACAGAACTGTGATTGGTGGTAGAATTGTTAAGTACTTGCAAATGGAGTCAATATCAAGGCAACTTGGTGATATACCAACACCTTATCAATCAATCGCAGTGGAAGGTTTGATGAGCACTGAAAACGAGCAAGCGAAAATGTTAGCAGAACGACTTGCTAGAAAATGGGTATCGGCCGCTATGAGTTTGGTAAATGAAACGGTTGATGGAAATTATGATGTGCCATCTCCAGGGGAACATGATTTAGGACAAACCCAATCAACGCCCACTGCTTACGCCTGGACAAACGCAGTCATTTTGGACTTTGTAGCGAATTATTACTCTACAAATCAGAAGTCAGGCGGTAGAAGTGTTCACGATTCAATGTTTTTGATTCATGATATCTTCGTGCACAAATTGTGGCAGATCTTTGTATTGTTGTTTACATTTCGGTTTATTAAATAAAGCATATTTAATAAAATGTACTGTTTTTGTTGTTGTAAAATTGAAAGCTGAATGTTACGTGTGAAAGGTGAGTCAAACAGTTGCATAATAGCTTTTGTTTTGCTAATTTTTATGCACGTAACGTCTTACACTTTTTTTGTAACAAATTTATTGCTCAATGCTCTCTCAAATATAGCTTCAATGTCAAACCAAAGGAAGTTTTATTGGTATCAAATATGAATAGACACAAATTAGGCCCTGAGGTTTAAACACATAGAAATTACATAATAGACTGAAAGATGATTGTGAAAATAACCTCGCGTGATACTTTTAAAAACCTGTTAACGCTGCAAGACGGATACTGTTAAATGGCTGTATGTACAGTAATAAAATCGTGATATCGATTTATGAGTTAACGAATACAGAAATAAATTTTCCATCCGTCCAGTGAGACTATGGAATATTTTTAAATTTGCACATGTCTATATAAGCTGGAGGCAATGACCCAAATGTATTATTTTTTATATTTATTGGTCTAATGACACTGGATTGTTAAACTGGTCTAGATAGAAAATGTATAATCATATATCCGTCATGTTTCCCCCTCCCTAGTGTATGTTTTAGCCCATAAAATTGACAGAACGACCCCCAAAATAAAGAAGGGCGATAAGAAATAGATCTTATCAAATATACTAATGGTTTGTATCGTCCAATGTTCAAGTACACACATTGTTTAAATTAGCAAACATTGTTTTTTTTGCTGCAACGTACATTTATCATCAACTTCAATTGTACTTGTAATTGCTTTTATAGATAAACCATTTAATTAAAATTCAACGTATTTTTGGTATCTGTTGTGAATAAGGTTGGAAAGATGTTTATCGTAAATACTGATTGTGTACATTGCCTGTTCAATTGCTTTATTGCCAAATTAGGCATAAGTGTATTAAAATTAATTTAACAGATTTTAGTTATAAATTATTTTATTTATAACACATGGGAAACATACAGAGCAATAAATTCAACGTCCTAATGTATGGGTATACAAATCGTTTCTACAAGATGATGATGATGTTTCTACAAGATGATCGATCGTTTCTTGCTTGCAAGAGAAACGGCAAGTCATGCTTGCAAACACCATTGTGACGCATTACAGTTCCTAAAAACAATGAAGACGAGAATGTTAATAACATTGCAGAAGTCTTGTGTTTCCAGATAATACTTACGTGGATTTTTTTTATGGTTTTTACAAGACAGTATGACAGTAGAATTAAAATGGACGAAACTAGCGTAAATATTACGACGTACATGCTAGCTGAGTTAGACTGATTCCCCAACAAAAATTTTGAAAAAACTATGAGAGTTTAAATGAGATAATTCAACGTAGTGGTTTACTAATATGTCATGATTGACAGGTTGATATATTAGAAAATTTAGGATATATATACAGCTGTTTCTTTGTAAAACCCCAACGAAAATAAGTGTTAAAAAGTTTCTTTTTTATGATATGTGACTTCGTCAATTTTAAAATCCCACAAAAAAGTTACTGATTCAACAGTTGACTGATTTGGTTTTTTAATTGCAAATCCAAAATCCGTGCAGACCGAAAAACAAAAAAATCGGTTCGCAAAAAAGACGTTCAACATAATGTCGTTTCGACGCACAGCGGTTGCGCTTTTTGAATACCAATGCGATAAAATCAGGTGCTCCACCGCAGGACCCACTTTTTCGGCTTTCACGCTGGAAATTTTCCACGTCTGTTGATTTTAGGAATTTCGTCCCTACCCAGGGCGTATTTATTTAACTACTTCCGCCATGTTTGCCACACGTACAAGAAATCTCCGCTGCCACTATCGCGTATTCTGTTGCTTTTAAACATGGTGTGAAAATCGGAAGATGAATGCGAAAAAAATATAATAAAATAATAATTATAAAGGATAAACTTTTGGTATTTTCATCTTATTGATGAATCAGGTCTTAGCATCTTGTTATGTATTTCCCTAGGTTTAAGTTGGTAGAACCGGGAATCGACCGGGCGAGTTACTTGTCCGTACATGTAAGAACGTGTTGGATCATGCCCATATATGGACATGTTGATCAACATGCTGCATCAGCACTATTTTAGACTATAAATAAGATCGCGTCGTTTGGACAGATATTCATTGTTCCGCTAACCGTCGTCAGTGCGAAAGCTTTGTACCTCTTTGTAAATAAATATAAATGTGTTTTGCGAAATAAAAGTGTTTGATAAAAAATAAAAGAAGTTTTTAAAAGGCTAACCGCTCGACTGGATGCAGAACTCGCGCCTTCAGAATGTCGGGGTGGCCTGGTGATGTCTTCTCTACTTTAAGAAATGCAGGTTATCACGCATGATTTTAAATTTTGATAAAGCTTGTTTACGATAATTAAAAAAAATGCTGCGTGATTTGTCAGTCGATTAGTCATGATTAGTTTTTTCTCGATTTATTTTATTTTATTAGTTAAGAAGCTTTAAAAGTTGTTAGAGAGAGTACTATTAAAAGCTACTAGTAGCATGTCTAATATTACAATCAAACTTGCTTAAAATAATTACACCATGCAATTGGGTTATGTGTATGCTTGGATGTAATTCTGAAATGTAAATGGTGAATACTTAAATTTTATTTTAATTCCAAAAACCACCACATTGAATGTGAAGACATCCATTATACAATTCAGATTACTAGTGAACGTGTACACAAATCTGCAATTTGCTTCGTTACTAGTGCGTTGTTTGAAACAGCCATATTAGTGCCTGTTTATATCTGAGTAAATCAGATATAAAAGATGGATTTAGATCCACATATAATTTCATTGACGTAAACTACTTGAAACTGCTTCAAACAAACGTCACTGTTCTAAAAATACGTGTTTCTGTTGAAATGAGCTTTATGCTTAAGCACTACATTACACGCACAACAGTCACATTTATTTCTTTCGTGAGCAGAGAGTTCTTATTACATCGGTGGTTAATGAAAAATTAGAGAAAAAATAAAGGATGAAAAGAAAACAACATTTGGATTTGTAATGTGTGCATTTAAAGGCACGTTCCATAATTTAATTAAGTATTTGGTTAGTAAGTAAGGTAACTTTAATTAAGTATTATAAAATTTAATCAATATTTCTGAATGAGAAATCCAGAAAGTACTAGATTTAGACTTTGATCGCGGATGAAACATTAGTGGTTTGTTTAAAGTGTATTTATTATTTTCAGGATAGAAATTATAGGTCACACTTATAGATTATAATTATTTCTGCGTCAATTCAAGAAAAAAAGGTGCCATTATCTTTTATATAAACAGTATTGAAATTTTTAAATTTATTTTTAATAGATTTAACAGTCTTCAAAATATTTTTGGAGTAAGGTAAATTCGATGTAGTTTTTAGCTTATTATTTGTTCTGTTATTATGCAGTTTTCGTACTCTTTTCAAAAACACTGTCTGACAGTTAATTTTCTTCCCATCTTATATGTTTTTGTTCTCTTTGCTATTATTTTTTGTTGGTATTGCTGTTAAGTTTTACTTGTGGTGTTTTATTTTCCATTTTTATGGCTGTCTTTATATCCCAAAACTTATTTCCTGTAATTCAATTGATTTTTCATTACCCACATCTTTGATTACTGATGCTTACTTAGGTCTTTTTATTAGATATTTTTAGTTGTATGATTTTTATTATCTGCTTTAAAATACAAGTTTTGTTGTTCTGTAACACGAGTATTGACGTGTCGTATTATTTTTTCTTTTTTATCTTCGCTTTTTTACATATTATAAATTGGTGTATTATACAGTGACATTTGTTAGTATTTTTTCCTTGTGGCCGGTCTCTTGCGATCATTGACATCTAGGGTATGTTTTTTGCTCGCGTCTGAGGTGTGTGAAACGAATGGTGGACTTTTTGGCGTTTTTTTTAATTATTTTTAATTATATTGAATTAGTATCAATACTTGGTTTTATGGTGTTTAAAATTTGCACGTTTAAGTGACCGACGTTACGATATCCATAAAACTGCCAGCCATAAGATTTATACATGTTTCCCCATGAGAGATTTTTTTGCGATATTTCTTAAAATCAAAGATATATTAAATCTGCTTGCACCACGAGAAAGCTTGAGCTTGTTCTTTTTCGCAACTAAAAGTAAGTTTTCGTTGGTCGACTTCGCAGTAATTACTCCAGAAAAAAAATACAAAGCCAACAGTGCACCAGAAATTCTTCTAAATTGACCGTATTTGAGTTGTTACAAAACAAAAACTAAGTACAATATTTGGAAACGGCTTTCACTACGTGAAAGCCCAATGCTAGTACTATATAAACCAGAGTTTTCGTCGGTCGAGTTTGAGTATGATTAAATAGCAGTTACGCCAATTATCTAACATCTTGGTAAACATCTTGTCTTTCTAAGACTTGCTTTATGAATTTGATTGGAAAAAGAAGAGAAGCTCTTACCAGTTCTGTTATATATCAAGACTTTCGTGGAAAAGATCACTTAAATCATGGTAACTTTTGTAATTGGATCCTGCGAAAAATAGAGTTAAATTTTTAAATGATTTGATGATGTTTTGATTGATGATTTGAAGCTAGATTTACGAACACAAGTCATTTTAATAGGAATAATATGCAGTATTTGTCTGAAGTGAATTATTTCAGGTTATTAGTATATTGCTACCTATCGCGTGAAAATTCGTCGACGAAAACATTTGCTTATTACAGATTTAGAAAGAGTAGACAATTTTCTGTGCAACGAACTTGTTAAAATGTTGAAATTGCCATTTTCCCCCACATAGTTTGCAGAATAAACTAGGAAAAAGACAAGTTAAGTCCAGGGT
>JAWQRJ010003895.1:0-11565 GCA_033557515.1 Diorygopyx duplodentatus
TTGTATTACAATTGTTCGCATATATTTAAGTTAGTTTTAAAACAAGACTTAAATCGATCAATTTTTAGCAAGGTTCCTTCATTCTTAAACAATACTCACGTATCACATACTTTTCATAAATTTATAAGAAAAAGTGGCTTCAAAATGTAAACGAGGCAAGAGAAAGTCGTGTGAGTGTTCCACACTAGATATTTATATACGTATTCATGGCACTCTCAGGTGTGTTTATAGCAAATACACCTTAGAGTTATTATTGTGCCAATAACTGTTATTATTAAATGTATAATATACCTTACCAAATATACCAAAATGTTCTGACAAAACCCCAAATACTATCAATAAAAGCACAAAAAATTTAAAAAATGGGACCAACTTAATATTGAATTAATTTACTGTTTTGAAGAAATCATTAACTATAAAAATATTCTTATGGAACTCCTAGTACCAAGAAACGCCTCCCATTAATTGGAAAACGTTTGTTATAAAAAAAATTAAAAATAAACTGCTTACTACCAAAACATTTTAATGGAATTCGAAATATTACTCAACTCTTTATAATCAATATCAAAATAAGCAAAGTTCAGGGTCCAATGTGACACTACATTTTGAAACTCTTTCTTATTAACGCCTTTCTACCAAAGGCCTTAAAAACGCCTTTATACCAAACCATTGTTAAAAAGATTTTTGAAAAAACAAATTGGTGGGCGACTTCGAATTCAAATTAAATAATGAATAATGTGTTCGCTATCATCGTCGTCTTTAAAAAAATTGGCAAATAAATAAAACAAAATATTGTTGGTTTAAATATAAAAATATTATATAATATAAATACATAAATAATACAAAAATTATCGAAATAATGCATTTTAGAAATACTGGCTTCCCTCGATTTTATCGATGGATTTTGGACATTTGGACACCTTTGTAGATTTTGCAATTATTTTTCCAATGTTGTCGACTTTTTCGAATCTGTGTAATTGCCGATTTTGCTGTATTTTTGTGATTCTGTCGATAGTGGTGATTTGACATTTTTTCCATTTTGTTAGTTTTATTGATTTTTTTTTCGATTTTGTTGAATATCTCGGTTTTTTCGAATTTATGAATTTTTCAATTTTGGGGATTTTGGGAGTTTTGGGATTTTACCGTTTTTCATTATATTTTATTGAATTTGTCCATTTTATGAAAATTTGGTCGATTCTATCAATTTTGTTGATTTTGGAAATTTTGAAAAACTGTTGATTTTGACGATTTTACGCATTCTGCAGTTTACTTTTGACTTTGTTGTATTTCTCAATTTTGTTACTCAACGCTTTACAATTGATATCACAGTAAGCAAAGTTGAGGGGCCAATGTGACAACACATTAAAAAAAATTCTTAAATAGATTTTTGAAAAAAAAAATTCGAGTTACAAATTCAAATTACATGATTGTAGCCTGCGTTCGCTATCATCATAGTCTTGGCAAATAAATAAAATAAAATGTTGTTGGGTTAATAAAAAATCATATAAAAATATTCGAAATTGTGCATTTTAGAAATACTGACCCTCCTCGATTTTATCGATGCATTTTGGACATTTTGGCACCTTTGTAGATTTTGCAATTATTTTTCCAATGTTGCCGGCTATTTCAAATCTGTGGAATTTGCCGATTTTATCTAGATTTTGTCGAATTTATGAATCTTTCAATTTTGGGGATTTTGGGAGTTCTGATAATTTTCTTTGTTAATTTTTGCGAATTTGTTGTATTTCACGAGTTTATGAATTTTTCAATTTTGTCGAATTTGTGGATTTTCGGAGTTTTGCCAAGTTTGATTATTTTATCGTTTTTCTTTATATTTTGTTGAATTTGTCGATTTTGTGAAATTTTATCAATTCTATCAATTTTGTTGATTTTGGGAATTTTGAAAAACTTTGTTGATTTTGACGATTTTACGGATTCTGCAGTTCATTTTTTAACTTTGTTGTATTTCTCAATTTTGTTGATTTATTAGTATATTTCGATTTTGTGGAATTTGGAGATTTTGTAGTATTTTTTCGAATTTGTGAATTTTACGGATTTTGTTAATTCGGCAGATAATTTCCTGCATTTTATGGATATTGGACATTCTGACAACTTTTCGATTATGCTGACTTTGCAGTTTATTTCTAGAGTCTGTGGACGCTTTACAATTGATATCAAAATAAGCAAAGTTGAGGGGGTTTTGATAAACAAGGTTGAATGAGACACTACATTAAGAAAAACATTGTTAAATAGATTTTTGAAAAAAAAATTGGGGGCGACTATGAATTCAAATTAAATTATTGAAACCTGTGTTCGCTATCATCATCGTCTTTAAAAAAAATGGCAAATAAATAAAACAAAATGTTGGGTTAATAATAAATCATATAAAAATATTCGAAATAGTGCATTTTAGAAATACTGATTTTCCTCGATTTTATCGATGGATTTTGGACATTTTGACACCTTTGTAGATTTGCAATTATTTTTTCAATGTTGTCCACTTTTTCGAATCTGTGGAATTTGTCGATTTTGCTGTATTTTGGAGATTCTGTCGATATTGGTGATTTGGCAGTATTTTTTCCATTTTGTTAGTTTTATTGAATTTGTTTTTCGATTTTGTTGAATATCTCGTTTTTTTCGAATTTATGAATCTTTCAATTTTTGGGATTTTGGGAGGTTTGACAATTTTCTTTGTTAATTTTTGCGAATTTGTTGTATTTCTCGAGTTTATATATTTTTCGATTTTGTTGAATATCTCGGTTTTGTCCAATACATATATGAATCTTTCAAATTTTGGGGATTTTGGGTGTTTTGACAATTTTCTTTGTTATTTTTTGCGAATTTGTTGTATTTCTCGAGTTTATGAATTTTTCAACTCTGTCGAATTTGTGGATTTTCGGAGTTTTGCCAATTTTGATTATTTTGTCGTTTTTCTTTATATTTTGTTGAATTTGTCGATTTTGTGAAATTTCATCAATTCTATCAATTTTGTTGATTTTGGGAATTTTGAAAAACTTTGTTGATTTTGACGAGTTTACGGATTATGCAGTTCATTTTTTAACTTTGTTATATTTCTCAATTTTGTTGATTTATTAGTATATTTCGATTTTGTGGAATTTGGAGATTTTGTAGTATTTTTTCGAATTTGTGAATTTGATGGATTTTGTTAATTATGTTAATTCGACAGATAATTTCGTGCATTTTATGGATTTTGGACATTCTGACAACTTTTCGATTATGCTGACTTTGCAGTTTATTTCTCGACTCTGTCGATATTCTAATGGAACTCCGAATATTACTCAACGCTTTACAATTGATATCAAAATAAGCAAAGTTGAAGGGCCAATGCGACACATTAAAAAATGTGTTCGCTATCATCATAGTCTTTAAAAAAATTGACAAATAAATAAAACAAAATGTTGTTGCGTTAAATAAATCATATAAAAGTATTCGAAATAGTGCATTTTAGAAATATTGACTTTCCTCGATTTTATCGATGGGTTTTGAACATTTTGACACCTTCGTAGATTTCGCAATTATTTTTACAATGTAGTCGACTTTTCCACAGATTTTTCGAATCTGTGGAATTTGTCGATTTTGCTGTATTTTTGGGATTCTGTCGATATTGGTGGTTTGGAAGTATTTTTTCCATTTTATTAGTTTTATTGAATTTATTTTTCGATTTTGTTGAATATCTCGATTTTGTCGAATTTATGAATCTTTGGATTTTGGGGATTTTGACAATTTTATTTGTTAATTTTTGCGAATTTGTTACATTTCTGGAGTTTATGAATTTTTCGATTTTATCGAATTGGTGGATTTTCGCAGTTTTGTTAATTTTGATTATTTTATCGTTTTTAAAAATATTTTTTATATTTGGTTGAATTTGTCGATTTTGTGAAATTTTGAAAAACGCTGATTTTGACGATTTTATGGATTCTGCAGTTCATTTTTTAACTTTGTTGCATTTCTCAATTTTTTTTTCTTGATTTATTAGTATGGTTTCGATTTTGTGGAATTTGGCGTCTTGTAGTATTTTTCGAATTTGGGAATTTTGTGGATTTTGTTAATTTTCTATAAATAATTTCCTGCAATATTAATTTTCCATAAAGTTATGGATGGATTTTGGACAACTTTTCGATTATGCTGATTTTGCAGTTTGTTTCTCGACTCTGTGGAGTTTAACTATTTTATTGATTTTTTGACCGTAGTTTTGAGATATTTTGTCAATGTTGGTGATTTTGCAGTGTTTTCGTGTATTTTTTCGAATTTGTGAATTTTATGGATTTTGTTTATTTCAATAGATAATTTCCTGAATTTTATGGATGGGTTTTGGACATTCTGACAACTTTTCGATTATGCTGATTTTACAGTTTATTTCTCGACTCTGTGAAGTTAACTATTTTATTGATTTTTTGACCGTAGTTTTGAAATATTTTGTCAATGTTTGTGATTTTGCAGTGCTTTTGTCGATTTTATTAATTTTGTTGAATTTGTTTTTTCTATTTTGTAGAATTTCTCGATTTTGTCAAATTTATAAATCTTTCGATTTTGTGGCCGTAATTTAGTGGATTTTGAAAAACTGTCGATTTTGCAATTTATTTTTTAACTTTGTTGTATTTGTCGATTTATTGGTTTATTAGTAGTATAGCTTTGTTGAATTTGGTCATTTAGTAGTCTTTTTTCTAATTTTCAAAAGTCAACTTGTGAATTTGAGATTTTTGTCGATTTTGTCCTATTTTCTCGATTTTGTTGGCTTTTACGATTTTTCGATTACTTTTTATTTACGAATGATTTTGATTTGATTTACGAATGAACTCGATGTAAATCATTTATTACAATAAATATGAGATACGTGATTACTAAAACTGGATTACTATGGATTAAGAACTTGTTAAGTGAGATGTTTTCTAACAATAAAAATTGTTTGGGTCATGTTAGATGTAGTAGCTTACGAATCAATAGAACATCGGTTGTGATTATTTGTTCTTGATTAATTTTTTTCAGTCGGTGTTCTTCCTCTGTCCATCTATAATACTCCTAAGTTCTTTAATGATGCAGCAAAAACTGCGAAAACTGAAGATGGATGCCCAAATACAAATCGGGTTATTCTAGTTATTTTTCTGGTAACTTTTTTGTAACCACCGTGCTAGAACGGTGAAGGCGACTACACATCGGCCGCGTAGACGTATCGATGATATCGATTTTTTTTTAATTTCTCGGACGCTGGCTGATAGATAACTCACCTCGTAAGCATAATCGAAATTCGCATTATCGTAATTTTCGAAATCAGAAAATACATACATACACACATACAAGATTAGCGCGTTTAATAGTATAAGATTTTGGTTAATCAAAACTATCTTTTAGCCGATGGTACTTTTACAAGTACCATCGGCTAAATAAATATTATAGTTATGTTCACTTTTAGGTTCTCATTAACTGAAAATAAATACTTTTCTACATATTTGCCTTTCTTCAGCTAATTGGTGGTAAATAAAATATGCATTTATCACATTATACCTTGAACGTCTTGAGAACAAAAGGTAAACTGAGAAACACTAACAGACCATGATAGAAACCAAAATAATTTTATATACATGAAGGATTGCACTCTAAAACTTAGCTGCATGAAGAAATCATAATTGCAGTAATAGGTCATTTATATTTTATTAATTTTTTTCTGCAGAATTGCATTTCCAAGCAACTAGAACAAAAAAAAACTACTTGCTGATTGGTGCTAACGTTATGTCCTAAAAGCACTGCGTGATAATATCCTTCCCAACTAGAATAACCCTTATTTTAATGAACATTGAAACTTATTGTATGAGTAGGGCAGGGAGAGTAATTAAATTTTGTAATTTAATATTATTTTCCTACCTAATTGTTTACGTTTTCCTCCCGCGTTATAATTAGGATTTACGGAAGTTTTCATCATATAATCATCTAGATTTTGAATTTATGAAAATACGTTTGCTGTTAATTTTGATGTACGACAAAGCCGATAAAAAAAGCCGAAGTTTATTAAAGCAAAGAAAAGAAGAACGTGTATTTACGAGTAAAATAGAAAAAATACTCACCGATGTAAGCGCCAAACCCAGCACAAACCTCTTCTAAATATTCGGATTGGAATGGACAACATATAAAGCACTGGTAGTTCCATTTTAACTTTATTACACGCGAGTTTTATTGAATTTACAGCCAATGTTGTCTCCTCTTTCACATCTCCATTGACACTAAAACTAGGAAGTGGAGAAAATTGAAACTCAAAAACCGGTTTGTAATACAACCAGGTGGTCGTTTTATTTTATTCATTGTATGGGTATCCTAACCAAATTGAAATTTAGAAATTTGTAACAATTTTTATAAAAAAAAACGCAAAAATAACTTGAGAATACAAGATAAGGTAACAGATCGTAGAATGTATAACTAGTGATAAAGTTATTTTTAATTTTCGCTATTCTTTTATGCGTTAACCGCGTATTTTTTTTTAATTGTAGCTTTAATTCACCTCACAAGTGCCCTCGGGCGGAATCGAAGTGACAGACTCTATTCAGTACTTACTCGTGTATTGTTTCTAAGAATATCTAAATATTTATATTCGTCCATTCAACTCTCGATGAATATTGGAGTTTCACTCTCGCATACAAAGTGAGAGAAATAAATTTGCTTTTCTTCTTCTTTTCTTCTTTGCCCTTCTCTCATCACTACTTTGAAAATTTCCAAGCTTAAATTTTTCAAAAATATTTTTTTGAATTGTGGGTCCAATGATTGTTTCCCCTTAATCTTCTGTACTGAGGCTCTTGGTTTCATGTCTTTGTTTCGTGGTTTTCGCAAACTACATAAAAGGTATTTTGTAGTATTGTTTTAACATTCGAATATTGCAACAATGCAACATATTTACAGATTTTGCTTAATGGAATAAATCCAGCATGAATTTCAAAATTAACAAAGGAATTGAACCAAAAAGATGCGCTATTTTTTCATTTCAAAGCTCTCTGATCTTTCTCCATTTATTCTAATTTCTCTCGTCACTCTTGGATATAAACTTTTGATTACATCACTTAGTTCTTCGTCAGCTTCAAATCATTGAGTGCTTTCCACAACTTTTCTCTTGGTACTGCGTTAAATGCTGCTTTCTGGTCCAGAAAAGCTACATTTCCCTTGTTCCTTTACTCTTTCTATTACCTTTCTAACCATATTGATATGGTCTTCGGCCTATCTTCCTCTTCCTTTCTTCTATCTTCCTTTTGTTTCGACTTTGCTAGTGTACACTTTTTCCTTAATAGATATTAAACATATTGCTCAGTAGTTCCCACATCTTTCCATTTTCTTTCGCATTTGTCTCCCAGTCTTTTGGTATCCTGTTTTCATCCAAAGCTTTATTGATCATTTTCTTTATGAATAACTCCATTCCCGCTCCGCCCCATCTTATCAGTTCCGGTTCTATTTAGTCGCTTCCTTCCATCTTTCGTATTTTAATTATATTTATTGCTTGGGTTATTTCCTCTTGTGTTGTTGTGTCTACACTGTTTCCTGTATGTTCTATATCTTTTCTTCTCTCCTCTTCAGTCCCTTCTCCTCCTACCTTGCGTCCATCTGCTTTGAACTTATCTTCGTAATAATGCTTCCACACTTCCAATATGTCTCACGGTTCTGTATTTATTCCATCGTTTTTGTCTTCTATGTTCCAAATTGTTTCCCTCTTGTTGCCTCTCAATTGCTTTACAATTCTCCAGAACTTCCTTTAATTTGTTTTGAATTCTTCCTTAAGTTTCTGACCAAGTTGTTCCCAGTTGTTCCTTGTGACTATTTTGACTTCTTCTTCGCTTCGAATCTTTTCTTCCTGTATGTTTCTTTATTTTCCCCATTTTTATGTACTTTTTCACACGATTTTGTCTTTTATTTTAATTTTAACCTCCTGATTCTACCATCCACTATTTTTTCTGTTACTCTTTACTCGTCTTATTCCACATATATCGGTTCCAATTTTGATATCCATGTCTTTAAATCTTTCTTCACACACTTCTTCTAGGTACCTCTTATTTAGGTCCATGTCTTTCTACGTGTTTATTTCCAAAATTGATCATTTATGCTTATGTTAAGTTCAGCATATATCTATCTTCAGCATATATGCTCTTGTGTCTACCATTGCACTTGTATTATTTTGTAAATATACAGAGATAAATATAGTATATCTTAAAATACAATGGACCTTCAATTTTTGAATAGAATTCGCTGCAGCTATCGATAAGGGAAATCTTCAGTAACCAACCTTCACCTTCAATTTGGTATTCACCAAATTTGGTGAATGCCAAATTGAAGGTGAAGGTGAAGGTTAAAATATTGTTTCCAACAAATTATTCGTGATCGGAAAGTCTGTGATCAAAATTTTGACAGCGATTAATCGTTTAGTGATCTGTATTTTTCATATTTTTATGCGCTGTGACATCTGTATTAATTTTCCATCGCGGACTCCTTCACAAATAAAATATTTTCATACCTTTAAAAGTTTTATGTTTCATCAGATTCCGATTCCCATCTGATTTAAAATAACGAAACTGGCCAACTGATCAAATGAACAACTCGTATTGTTGTCTGCAGGGCGACAACTCCTAATTTTGATGAAGGTGAAAAAAATAAACACTGAAATATTAGCATGAGATAAAGAGAGTTTATTTTATTCAACTCCGATCGTTATCCTTTTTTCTCTTGCAATATTTCGAAGCTTTTGTTCCCTCTACAGGCAAAAAACTAACCAAACAGAATGTTTTGATGTGATGAATTTGACAGAATGAATTTGATGTGATATTGTTAGTTAGGCAGAAAACTAACAAACAGAACAATATTCTGAGTAATTGTTCCTGCGTCGCTAATAAGATGTTCAATTTCTTCAGCAGACGATCATGATCATCAAAATAATTTTGGCTGCAGTGATGTACATCAAAACAATGTTGGCATCATTGCAGCCAAAATTATTTTGATGTACTGAGCACATCTTATTGCATGATAAAATCCAGCGTCTCTTTTCACTAATAGTAAAGGCAAAAATAAGTATTGTCATGTGTCTGCTCGCTTGGGAGAACGGGGATGTTACACCAGTCAAAGTCAACCTTTTGCACCAATACTCAATAATTGGACAATTATTATTATTAATTATTATTCCCAATAACTGGACAATCCATACTCTGCCTTCCTTCTTGAGGCTCCTATCATATATGCGAAACGAAGCGAAACTGTCACATTACACTGCAATACCTTTAAATTTTATCAGCTATAAATAACAAAACAAATGAGCAAAAAACAAAAGTTAAACTTTCTTCTTTCTTGTTTTGCCTCTTTTAGCTATTTTGCCATTCTTGCAGTATAGACATAATATGGCCAACGCCTTGCTGATATTTTGTGCATAGCCGCCTCTTATTTTCGGATGCTTAAGCGGTTTTGTGATGGTTTATAAATAAAATTTATATACAATTTTGGGTTAGATCAAAGTATGATGTTTGTAGGGGAGATTTTACGGGAATATTTAGTGTCACATTTCTACGAGTTGATAAACTTTGTTGGGAATGCACGACTGGGAATTGAAAACAGTTTTGTCGAGAATCACTTGATAAAATTGGTGTTGTACTTGTATCAAATAATCTGGAATCATCTCGGTCCAAATGTATTAGATCGTCTTAAATTCCTTTTATAGCTTTCCATGCTTTCATTATGGTGATGTCATCTCCACGTGCTTGAAACTTCTGAAACTCAAGTCAAGAGAGTTATAGTTATCATCAGCTAGCGTCACTAAAACTGCATCGCCAGCTCTTGGAAAAAAATGGAGATGAAAGTAAGGAATATATTTCTAGGCAGCTTCACCTCTATATCAGCCAATCAAATTCCATCCTTAAATTTGTTAGAGGCTCTACAAATTTAACATCAGCAAGATTATGTATTGCTCGCTCCATGAAAAAGTGTACGAGTAGTTTCTTTAATCAATTAAATATTAAAGAAACCCTTCGAAGATGTGCACCAGTTCTATTTCACGATATACCAAATAAAGATGCTATTATTAAGCGAATGTTTGAGTTACCATTAAATAGAAATATCATCTAATACAGAATAACAAAGCTGAAAAAACGCGAGAAAACATCATTTAACAGGAGACTTAAATACTTGCAAATATTTTTCGGTTTTTCTTGATGTCACATCAAATTGATATAGTTGGCCATTAATATTAGATATGTTGATGGTTTCACATTGAGAGAAGAGTTGATAAAGTTAGAATTTTGCGAAACGAGTTAAATTTTGTATGGAGTGAAGACAAAGTTGCAAAAAATTACAAACTTTTTTAATTTTGTTCTGTTTAGTGAGGAATGCATATTTCACAAGAATGGATCCGTTAACATTACTATTCTGATTCAATCCGCATCAATTTACAATAATTAATAATCAACACAGATGGTCAGTGAATGTATGGGGTGGAATAATGTTTGGTCCTTATTTTTTCCAACACCATTTAACTGGAATATTGTTTTGGATTTTTTGATAAATCAATTTCAATCTTATTAGAGGACATTCCCTTAGAGATAGGGAAATCGATGTGGCTGCAATTGGATGGAGCTCCTCCATACTTCCATAGTAGGGTCCGAGCATTTTTAAATGTGTATTTTGAATATCGATGGATTGGAAGCAGTGGAGACAAAAATTGGCCACCAAAATCACCAGACTTAACTCCTCCGAATTTCTTCTTATGGGGATACAGGGAGGGAATCGTTTATGACATGCCTCCAACAATACCAGATAATATGAAGGAGCGCATTAGAGAAGCCTTCCAGAACATAAACCCAGAAGTGCTAACAAATGTTGCTGAGAGTTTCAAAAAGAGGATGCGGTTGTGTTTAGGGTCGTAATTTTGCACATTAATTATAATGTATTTCCACCATTTACTATTATTTGATACACATTGTTAATAATCTGTGGTTTACAACAAGCAATGTTGACTTGTCAAAATGCTTTAGGTGACCTGATAAATATTAAATTTGTTAAAAGCAGTTTGCATTCTGAAAAATGTTTTCCATCGAAACGTGAAGAGTTAGGTATACGGGAGCACAATAGTATTCGACAGACAATTAAATTTTCATCTATTCTTAGCATAAAATACAGTGCGTTCCATTTAAATTAAACAAGCTATTACCGTATAAAACTCGTCATTATTTAGACTTTTGATTTTTTGATTTAGATTTTCGGACACCCTGCATACTTTAGGAATTTTTTCGCCAGTTTGACATGAAATGTAATCAATTAGTACCCAGCAAGGTGAATTTGATGTAAAAAGGGATAATAATTTTTTAGAAAGTTTGAATAAATATTTAACTGTTTTAGTAGTACTAAGGGATAGCGACAATAGTTTTCTTCTGACAATTATTGTTTACCAGCAAAAACCCCCACCCCATATATTTATTTCAAATTTGAAAATTTTTATTTGCTAAAAAAATACAAGAAGTAGAGAAGAATCTGAAATAAATGTGTTGGCGGCAGTAAATGCTAACCCAAAAATCTCCCTGAGGGAAATTCAGTATC
>JAWQRJ010003896.1:0-11564 GCA_033557515.1 Diorygopyx duplodentatus
GAGGCTTTACAGACATCCACGAAAAAGAAATGTTTAGTTTCTCAAAAACTTATTCTAACTTTCATTGTACTTGCCCTAAAAGAAAATCCTCAAATGTTGTTGACTGTAAAGTTAATTCTAGAGATATAAGACGCTCTTAAGAACAGATAAGTAATTAATTTTAAATTAAATATTAATAGTACTTAGCAAACTCTCGGAAAAGCTCGGTGCACCAGAAATTTAATCATTATTATTACTTTTCATAAACTGAGACGAACACTCAAAGTCGAACGGAGCTCGGAGTATCTGATACCATAATTTTAAATTACATACTAATACTATTTCGGTGTAAAAGCTCCGTGCACCAGAAACTTAATCTTTATTGTTTTTTATAATTAAAATGCAATTATTTACGTACGTACATTTATAATATATGTAAACTGAAGTGAACACTGAAAGTCCGAGCGAAGCTCGGAGTACCTGATAGACCGAGCGCTAGCTCGGTCTACCAGGTACTTTATTATTAAACAAAATAAATACCCCATAAAACCTAGCTCAACTCTAATAGTTACTTTAAAGAATAGTCGTTGAAATATCGTTGTATTGTCAGTTTTCTTCCGATTTATTTCATTATATATCCTAAAAACAATTATTTTGAGAACTAAATAGCTTGTGTGTCTGATTAAAGCATGCTTACTCAAGCGAATTTACGACCAGGGACAAGCGCTCGCGCTGATGGAATGACATTGTCTCCCCCGGAAAATCGAACTCGCAAGGGGGCCATTTATCTCTTGAGGAAAAGCAAACCGCCATAAATATGTACAAAAAATCAAGGCAAATCATCTGTATTTGCTGGCGATAATAATAGTAACGGAAATTGCAGGGACATTAGGTTAGTTAGATACGTATTTTATTATGTCTTACGTATAACTAAAATCATTTCATTTAGGGGTTCTGTAGGTATAAGTTGGCCTAATGTGTTAACATTGTATTGAATTATTGTTGGCACAGTTGGCAACAGTTGTACTATATAACTATAGTACAACGTTTTTCCCGTGGATTAAAATGAATAGCGGGCGGCATACAATACCAGTTGTATTTCTGAATGTATAGATTGCTGTGTCTAATGCCTATATTCAAAATTTCTCAGCAACTAAATTCAATATCGAAGGATATTACCTGAAGAATTATGTAAAATATTTTTCTCAATATTTCTCAATGTTTGCAGAACAAGCAGTGTTGGCAAAGAATTTCCTTGTGTTTATCAAAAGGATAGTAACGAAATTATAGTAGATACTTTATCAACGATATTAATACACTTACTATTATTCATAGGTTAAAATCATATTAGGGTATACGTAAAAATCAACAAGGCCTTTTAAAACAACAAAATAATAAGTAGCAATGGCATTCTCTAGTGGGCCTTGGCAATAATCATGTCCAAAAAGTCTTGTTGGATATTTTCTTCTTTGATTAAACCTTTCAAGCTTGCAACAGGTGCTTTTGATGCCAGTGTTTATAATAGCTCCATAATCTGTCTGTTTTTCATTAATCTTTAAGTGATTATCTTGTCGTTGAATACCTTACCGTCTGATAGGAGTGGAGTCTTTGATAGCTCTGATTACTTGATGGAGCAAATAATTTACCTGTCGCTGTCGTTTTTAGAGTGCCCTCTATGCAGAAATACATTAAACTAGTTTATATTATTGATTAATATTTGGATCAATTGATAAATTCAATGTGATTTAAAAATAATGTACACTTATGATGATTGTTAATGTATGTATTCAGCCCTACATGTTTCGGAAACCTACAGTTTCCATCTTCTTTATTCTGTCTATAGAGAATGCTTTCGTAATAGAAAGCTTGGTAATGATAAAGGCATACAGAAATATACAATTTCGCAATAGAAATTCCAATTGTAGAAATGTCGGAATATCAACTATAGTCATTGTATGAGGTACAAAGTACGATAAACAATGTAACCTTTATATAGAGATTTTATATCCTTACATAGCCGTAGTTGAAAATAATTATTTAACAATGCACAAAAATTGTACAGAAATAGGTTTATGTAAATACTGAACAACAGATAAAACATAGTCACGATAAACAATATGAATATGAATTAATAATAAAATCATCATTGGAAAACTGTAAAATAAAATAAGTTAAATATGAATCTTTTGTATTTTTAGAACAAGGTAAAAAAATTTAATAATTTGTAACAAACAAGAAAATTTAATAAAAAAATATAATGCAGTAATTAAACATCATTTGTTACAAGGAAGTTATATTATTCATAAAAACAATGAAATTAAAGATATAACTATTCAAAATGATGGTCAAAGAATTAATGATTATAAATTCAATTTTATGATGAATTAAAATAATACTATAAATGTTAAAGAAAATAACAATATATTAGAAATAATAAAATTAAACTTTAATGAAAAAGAATATTTATATTTTAAGACCTCCAGATATGTGCATCAAGGAATATTGTACTTCATAGTAATTGTAATAATAATAGTCTTAATCAGTTATAGCAAAAAAACACTACATCAGAAGAGTGACTAAGAAAAAAGAAAAAGGAAGACATGGACTTCAGGAGAACTCTAATTTTAAGGAGGGAAAAGTTATGTAAAACCAACGTAAGACCAACTCAAGGAATGCTGATGGAACAGGACGCAATTCATATAAGATAAGAGAATAGTATATAAGATATATTGTCTGTATGATTTACAATGTATATTGTATCATCATTGTATAATCCCTACCTTTCAAGCCAGACATCGTAGTTTAAGATGATTCATTTTCGTTATTTCGTACAAATACACAACGTGGATCATGAACGTTGATAATAAACAATTTTATACACATGAGCGCATAATATTTTTAATACATATTGACAGACCAAAATTGATAGATAAAAGAATGAGAAACATGGTACCAATATAAAACTTTAAATAATTAAATAAAACTTAAGTAAGTAAGTAAAACCAAATAACAAAAACATACAAAGATAATTAAATAGTTTACAGGTGAACATAATCACAAAAAAATAAGTGAGACAATAATAAAAATAAACGATGCGGGAGGCCCTGACTGCGAAAGAGAGAAAAAAAGAAATAAATCAGAAATTGCATTGATAACATAGACAAATAAACATTGATAAACACAGAAAACATACAACCAAGGTGAAAAATAGAATAAAATCAGGAAAATAAATATTTATGAACACAAATATTATTTATATGTATAGAGTGATACATAGATAGAATAAAAAGGGAAACATACAAGCAGAAACTGAGATAATAAACAAAAAACAGATAAATGAATTTACACGTGAAGCAGCATAACCACCACGATAGAGCAAAATAAAGATGAGTAAGTGAAAAAATAAAATTAAATTAAGGTGAAGACATGTTACGTAATAATTTAAGTATGATAGTAATATACATGTATATTTAGTTGTAACTGTGATAATATTTGTAAATGCCCCTGATGATGGAAACTGAAAAGCTTAATATATACATTAACAATCAGAAAATTGTACAATATTTTTGAATCAAATTCAGTTAATTAGTTAATATTGCTTTTTTTCTTATTATATCATTACTCTTTTATCACGTACAACTCTAACTTTTAACCTTATAGGATTCGCAAAATTATCCCAAAATCGTAGCAGACTTAATCCAATATTCAGCAATTCAACAAATCATCAGTAGATTGGTAGCTTTATTCAAGCAAGTAGAAATGATCAGCTGTCACCTCGTTTGTTTACGTTTCGTGCAAGGCGGGAGTTGACAAACGTGTTTGGTGAACGTGATGTCAGCCGAATTTGCGAACGATTGAATTTAATCTTGGAGCGGTGCCAAAGTCTAAGAACCTTGTAAGTCCTGTTAGTCCTGCGGGAATGCTCGGCCTTTAAGCATGCGATGGTGCAGGTGAAAGAGCGGGCGGATGTGCCATGCGAGATTAGCATTTCGGTGGATGCGATTGAGGCCGACTTCGGTAGCTTGCACTTTTTAGGAACTCGCGGACGTGCAAATAAGCAAAGCAAAGGGCATCTTTTGTATTGCCCCGGATAAATTTCAGTTTTAAGATTTCTAAAAAAGTTTGTCATTGATTTATTAACTCTACATTACGCAGTATAACGCAATCATTACAATTAAAATATATTAGTTTCTCGAGTCGATTTACTGAAATTCTAAAGACAATTTATAAGGAATTCTGGAGATATGTACATCTAAAACAGAATCCTGTATATTTACTGTCAAGGGAATATGTTTCCAACCTCATTGAGGCAGACATTGAGGTGGACTGGTCCAGAATATCTCAAACAATGTAGCTGGCCGATATTCTCATTCGCGCAACAGCATACTGAAAGAAGAAAGCTGACGCAAACCAATGTGTATCATTGGCAACTGCCAATACTTAAGATGTGTTCGAGCATTTGAGTCCATTTGATGTCATCTTAAGTACCTAAGATGACATCAAATGGACATCAAACAGTTTCGTCATGGCCAAAGTTAATAAGAAGATTGGGGTATATGCTTCGATTTATATCTAACTGTCATCATCCATTAGAGTTACCTGAGTACAACTACGCCAAAACTGCTATTTTGAAGTGGATACAAAAGTCTGGAGATCCACTACCACGTAAGTCAAGTATTCCGTGGTCAAGTATTCTCACTCCTTTCCTTAATAATGGTAGTTTGCTTTGTGTTGGTGGAAGAAAAACTCATCATCACCATTTAGTGTCAATACTCCAATCATACTATCCAAAGGAAACATTCTCAATAAACGCATTGTCAGGTCTACCACTTGAACTATTACCAAACTGGAGTTGAGACTTTGCTTGTATATCTACGACAAGAATTACGAATGGTTGGAGCTAAAAATTTGATCAAGAAGGTAATTCATCAATGTATACCATGTTTTCGCCAAAAGACACAAACACGAAACTAAAGAATGGCTGATCTACCCATAGTGAAAGTTCAACAACAGTTTCTATTTTCCAATACTGGAAAAAACTGTTGCTATTGTAAATTCGCTGGTTTGGTATTGTAAATTCGCTAGATGAGCTACAAAAACGAATCCGATATAAGTAGCACAACTAACAAATTCAGTCATCACTATTAGAAGAAGGTATTCGTTGGCATTTCATACCTGCTTTATCACCACACTGTTTTGGGAAACTCATGTGAGATCAGTCAAATTGCACTTGAATTGAGTCATTGGAAATTCAATTTTCACTATGGAAGAAATGAACGCTATGGTCCAGATTGACGCAATATTACACTGAAGTCCACTCTGCAGAACTTCTAATAACGAAGTTGATCCTTTAACTTCAATGCACATCCTAACTGGGCGATCATATGCAGCCTGCCTGATGACATAATTTCGTTTACTCCATCAACAAAGAATGCTGTTTAGGGACAAATACAAAACGTGATCAATGGTTTTTGGAAAAGGTGGCCAAAGGAATATCTTTCTTCACATCAAGTAAGTGAATAATTGAAAAATAAAATATCAAGATAGACGATCTAGTTGTATTGAATGAAAAGAACTTGCCGCCTGGAAAATGGCCTGCAGCTAAAATCACAGATGTCTTCAAAGGAAAAATGGACTAGTTCGCACTGTGAAGGTGAAAACCCCTTAAGGAATTTACGAAAGGTATACAGTGAATGTGACTCTTCTACCCATGGATCAAGGTGATGACCATTCCTGCTAGAGGAGAGTTTGGATACATTTAAATAGTCGTAGATTTTTACTTTGTTATATGAGTCAATGAAAATATTAATTAAATGTCAAACAATTAGAGCATACATTTTCAGGCATCCTATAGAAACACGTGTAAGGGGAATAAAAAGTTATTGTAGATCATTAATCTTGTTAGCATAAATAATAATTAATTTCTTTAACTTTTCTTCTGTGAGACCATGTCTTCTGGATGTTAATAAGTTTTTGTAGAAAGAAAATAATCTGTCAACGTCTACAATACTTAAAGGAGGATGATGGAAATTTGGCATATATTGTTGGCATTTTAACTTAACTTCTTCATCTAAATCTTTTGACAAGATCTTCTTGTAATGTAATAAAATCTGTGTTTTTTTGCTGTATTGTGTCTACATTTTGCTTAAGTTTAGAGCCAAAACTAATCTGAAATGATGATTTAGAACAGTTTGCATTACTGATTTAATTAAAAATTCTAAGAAAAGAAATTAAATTTAGATTTTTAACACTTTTATTCGTCGACCGGTTTCGGTATCAAAGTACCATCATCATGGACAAACATGGACTATTTGATTACAAAAGTATCATTATAAACTATTATTAAAATCAGGTGTTAAATTATTAAATATAATGTTAAGTATAACTTACGTTCTAAACCTCTACGAACTATGCTAACGTTGGAGTATTAATCCAGATTGGTTGTATTGTACATCGAAGAAGTTTGATTAGATGATAACATATCTGAAGTTACTTAAAATAAAAATTAGATTATATCTAAAAGACATGCTTGCCTTGCTGACGGCTAGGTTTACAGTATTAAACGGAATACCGATTGAACATGTTTTGTTTGAAAGTGCGTAACAATATTTTGCATATTTATAGATAAATATTTATTATCAGTTATTAAATTGAAGAAGTATGTATATGAAGTAATTTTAGAAAGTTAATGTTTGTAATATAATAAAATAGCGAGTTATAAATTATTAAATTATGGAGTTACCGAGAAACTTCAAACATTAATTAGTAAAAATGAGAAGAAAGTAAACAAAAAGAAAAATGTGTAAAAGAGTAAAATAATGAAAATTATGTATTTAGAATAATTGGGAAAATTATCAATTAATAATAAGTATGTAAATAAAATGAAACAGTATTAAATTTAATGTAAAAAAGAAAAAGAAAATTTTATAAATATTTATTTTTGTCTGAGGGAATGGTAAATATGTGGAATATTGTTTTCTAATTGATCATTAAGTAGTAAGGTTTGTGGGTGTTTTTTTCATATGAATCTATTTCATAGCTTGCGAATAATTCCATTAAGTACCTTTTATTCAGTTAATGAATGGTTTTTATGTTATCAAATGTGAATTTGTGATTGTTAAAATGTATGTGTGTATTCCGAATTATTGCTTGTGAGGTGTTCTTTAAGTCTAATTTCGATTTTTCTGCTGGTCTCTCTTATGTATGTAGCATTGCAAGTTTCACATTTAAGGGTGTATACACCATTTTTCTCTAGTAATTTGGTAGGTGGTTTACTATTGTTAAGTATGTTTTTTAGATTATGGTTTGTTTTAAGGGCAAGTGAAATGTTGAATTATTAGGAATGTTTTTAATTTTTTTGCTGATTTTGCCTTGGTAAGTGATGGTTCTATACATTGGTTTAGGTTTATCTTCTATGTAGTAGTGCTGCATGGTTATTATGTCAAACATTATATTTTTGAAATACATTATTACAATAGTGGATATCGTAACTATTGTTAGAAGCAATTTGTTGTATAATGTTTAACTCTTTTTTCATGTTATTAAAACTGCGAGGAGTATTTTTAGTCCGTATATGTATATAAGAAATTAAAATTGATTTTTTAATTGTTGGGTCATGAAAAGAATTAAATGGGACAATAGCGTCGGTTTGGGTAGGTTTCCTATAAATGTCATAATTAATTGTATGTGGGGATGTGATTAATGTGTTATCTAAAAATTTAAGGTGTGACTATTTTCTAATTCTATGGTGAATTTTATTTTACGGTGTAATGTATTTATAAAATAACGAAGTTGATTTATAATATTTATATTTGTAGTGTTAATTATGACTATAATATCGTCTACATTTCTGTTCCATAATATAATTTTGTTAATGAATTCGAAATTGCTGTTGTGTGTAATTTCTGGTAAATGGTTCATGAAAATGTCACTCATAAGTCCCCTAAGTGGGAAGCCCATAGGTAAACCTTGAATCATTTTGTAATATTTATTGTTAAATGTAAAGTGATTTTGGTTAATGCAAACAATTAAAAGTTTTATTAAGTTATTAGAATCTGTGATATTTTTTAAGTGATTATTAATTATTTGTGTAGATATGGAAATTGTTTCTTTAATAGGTATATTAGTGTATAAGTTAGTAATGTCAAATGATAAAATTGTAAATTCAGAAGATAGTAATAAATTGTGGATATTATCAAATAAATTGTAACGATTTTTTATAGTATATTTAGGTGTAAATTTAATTATATTTTTGAAAAAATTTACAAAGAATTTAGAAACAAAGTGTGAACTAGAATTAGTGGCGATTATAATTAGTCTATTGGAATGTCATTTTTGTATATTTTGGGGAGTGAATGCAGCTTAGGGGTTATTGGGTTCATAGGTAGTGCCTTTTTAAGATTTAAATGATATTTATTTAAAGTTTCAGAAGTTAGTAGTGTGATGTTTTCTTGATCTTCAAGTATTCTTGATTTTTTACTTCCATGATGTAGACTTTCTTCTTTTCTAATGGTTGTAATAATTTGTTTCTTGATTTTTTCTTCTTCTGGATGGTTTTTGATGGCTGCTTCAATTTCTATTGTCAACTTTGCAAAGTTGATTTCTTTGTACGGAGCATATTTGTGTCCTTTTTGAAGAATCATTTCTTCTGATTTAGTTAATTTCAGCGATGAAAGATTAGTAAAATGGGCATGAAATTTGTGTGAAGTTTCAAATAGTGCATTTGGGATTTATTTTGATTTTAATAATTCTATTTTCTTTTTGTGTTTGTTGTTGTATCAAGAAAATTGAATTTTTTGTTTAAATCTGAATAAAGGTTGTATAATGTTATGTTATAATAAATAGAAATAAAGTATTTCAATTAAAACAACAATTTATGAAAACAGAAATTAGAAAAAAATACAAAAAAGTTAATAATTACAACATAGCATTATATAACCTTTATTCAGATTTAAACATAAAATTCCACTTTCTGACTAAAAAAATAAAAATTAATTAAAAAAATACTCCAAAACTGATTAGAATATGAAGAAAACCAACAGAACTGCGAAAGAAAACGTAGTTATAAGTTATATACACACTTTTGATCTCAACATCATCAACTCAAATAACTGAGCACATTTTGCGTGCGTATTATCGAGTCGTCCATGTGCATAATTTGCACCCCGCCCAGAGCGCAGTGGGGAAAGGTGGGAGTCGTTCGCCTAAAATCACTGCGGTCTAATTATAACATAAATATAGCTTGTTATATGTTGACCTAGTGAATTGCCTTCCTATTAGCCAACAATTTTTTCTGTATTGAATTCCTAAATCCTGCCTTCTAAAAAAGAATTTTTAGATGAGCTCAGGTGTCTTACTCAGGTATTTCACAGTACTAGACTATGGGACTTGCTGATTATTTATTTTAATAGGAGTGTATTAGATTCATCTATTGGGAACATCCCCTTTCCTTTTCCGATTTAGTTTCGTTTAGTTTTATGCCCCAGTTTTTGTCCAGTTCATCAACTAGACAAAACTGGTTAATTAAGCTGATTAACAGCTTTTTATAACACAACTGCAGCGTTCTAGCAATTGTTTCCTACTGCTTGCTAGTATGACACTATCACTACCAAAATTCGCTATAATTTAAATTTTTTAAACTTCTTCTGGTTTGACTCTGGAATACCCATCAGAGATATATGATTTATGAATATTAGTGTGTTGTCTGATGAGTTTGGACTTTCAGTTTCTCTTCTGATTTTCCCTCGTTTTCCTTTCGTCTTCCTTGGAAAATCCAAAAGTTCCTTTACTAACTATTAACACAAATTATGGTAAAATTGGCATAACGGTGCTATAAAATGTGATGAAATTATATCGAATGTTAAGAATGCAATATAAACTTTATCTTCACGGACTTATACACTAAAGTGCTACTTTATGGTATCTAAACGCGATATGAGTATTTATGGCACAGTAGAAGCTTACGTTTTACACCATCTGTCACTAACACAAGATATATCCCATCATAACAGCCACCAAGTTCTTATTGCATAATTAAGAGTTCTAAGAGAAATTATGACGAACAGACAACGAAAGTCAGTTTAAGTATTTTTCTTCTTATAAGTTTCAGAGTACCTAATTTAGCAACCAAAGTTTTCAAGAATTACCTGAAGGTAACATTGCTCCTGTTGACATGTAAGTTTCCCTCGGCCGTCCAATTTAGGACTATCGTCTTGTCGACGGAAGAAAAACGGCCATTGCGCACGTGACCGGCGCACACGTGTTCTGATCGCCCTCCCGACTGAAACTTGCCCATAGGGGCTTCTCCAATCGAAGAGAATATGCTAAATTTCAGCTCCTGGGGCGGCCTCGTCTCGATCCGAGAAATAACAACTGCAACAAAAAGAAGGAGTTGAGTTCGTTCAGGCGTGCTGACTAAGGAACGCATACAATGGCAAGTAAGATTGGACGGTACGAAGTTGAGTTGGAAGTTAACCACAATATCGTCAGTTTGTATATGTTTTCTATGTAAATGTGCAGTCGTTCCGGGGTGTTACTGTTTTTCTTTGTTCGGGTTGGGCTATTTTGAAGTAAGTTTGTTTGGGGCGCAATGCAGGGTAATTCAGAAAGCTAATTAATGGCGAGAGGAAAATGTGCAAATTGTGTATTTTAAAGGTCTATGTATTTGCATAGACTATATTGAGTAATAATACGCAATACTGACTTTTATGTTAAAATATGTTTAGTGCTATAACTTCCCAATCTTATCACAAAGTAACTAACTACAAACTAACGTTAATAAAACTTCCAAGACTTTTGGGGGTATTTTCTTATTTACATCATTTGTTTACGTAAGAATTTACATTTTACCCCCCAGCTTGAAAAATTAAAAAGCCATTTGTTGTACCACGGCAGACCGAGAGCACTTACTGCACAAACCATTAGCATCGCATCAAAAGTAATGACTTGCAAAAACTAACAACGGTGATGGAATAGCTGGGGAAGGGAGTCCCCTCCTTTTTGCATAGGGGACTAGAAAGGAGGCGGAATAATTCAGTGGCTCTTGTTGTGAATAATACGTCTTTCAGGGGTTTCGGCTCCTTCCTTACGCCTGGCAGAAATGATGTATGTACCTCATAACCCAGATATAAGGGGTTTGTATTACCTTGATATATTAAATTTAAAAAAACGGAGCTCTAATGTTTAAAATTTTGTGATTTTAGGATTTTATGATTTATTTTTTATGTTTTTAATTAACTTACCGGCCGGCAACTTAAAACCGTCATCCCTATCTAGGGAATATACACACACATACATACATAAATAAATAAAAATCAGCTCTGCAGACCTAGCAGGCCCATGGCTTGTTGAACCATCCTCCTCCACGCTTCTCTGTTTGTAGCTTTCTTCCTCCAGTCCGCAATTCCACACTCCCTCATGTCGCCTTCCACCTCGTCCATCCATCGTGATCTTGGCCTCCCTCGTCTCCTTCTTCCTCCCATTGCGCTCTCCAGGACTGCCCTCACGGCTCTCTCCTTTCCCATTATTTCTACGTGCCCCAGCCATCGTAGACGTTGTCCTTTCACTATTTTCACTATGTCTGCCTC